>NDXB01003532.1:113153-150126 GCA_002631895.1 Agapornis roseicollis | reverse complement strand
GCGCCTCAATAAAGCACCTCATATAACCATCCCAGTGGTTATGTGCTCTCTCCGACGCTAACACTCTCGTTTCAGCAGCAGACCGCCCCAGCGCTGCCCGTGAAGGGGAGCATTGCTGTGGTGCAGGAGCCGTGTCCTCATCCACACCGTTTGGGAGACAAAGCCGCAGGACTCGCTGGGAGTGATTCAGCGCCTACAGCCCAGAGGGAAGCGCCAGGAGCCAGCAGCTCCCCACCGCAGACAACCTTTTCTGCTGCAGGATGCGCAGGAGCTTTCATTCTCCAGCTGCTGTGTAGTGTGGGACAGCGTTCCCGTGTCCCCTTCCTGCTTACTTACAGAGAACCGAGTATGAGGTAACTGGGGTCTCACACACATAGGCCAGACTTCAGGTGGGTCCAGAAGGAAACAGGACAAAAGCAGGAGTAAGAAAACCAAAGCACGTTTCATCAGGCAACATGCTTACTTACATTGGCAAACGGGAGAGCAGCTGCCAAGGCACTCAGGATGCAGGTTCCAGGAGCCTTCACCCCACCCCAGTGCAGCATCAGTGTAGAGTGGCCATGTGCTTGTGTGAGGGAGGGCACAGGGATGGCACAATGTCACCAGAGTACCTAAAATCCTCTTTGGCAACACGAGTTTCACTCAGCTCCCCTCACCAGTGCCCACAGTGCTCATCTTTGGCTCCCTGGTGACTGTTTTGAGCTCAGCTCTCAGCAGTGACACAGCAGACAAGCGTGTTGAAGACCAGTCAGGTTTGGAGCAAGTTGCTGAAACGACCTCCCCGTAAAGAAGGCAGTGGGCAAGAATGCATAAAAGCTGTAACGCTGCTCAAAATCATCACCACAGGGGTGTATTTATTTCCACCCCCACCCCTTGCAAACAGAACAGGCAGATGCTATTTTCTGAGCAACTGAAGGTTTGGAAATGAGTTTCTAAGTGTGCCTAATCCCTTCTCAGCATCACACTGTGATGAGTCTGAGAGAGTGCTCTGGACTACACAGCTTTTAGGCTGCTTTCACACAGAATAGCTGTCACGTTCAACATCTCAGTGTATGCACTGCAGGGCTTCCATGAACAGTAACTCTGGTAGGGGTAGCACACACGTTGGCAAAGCCCTCGAGACCTGTCAAGAGAACCCCCCTAGAGGTATACAAATGAGGGGAAAGAAATGAGAATCACATCTGTGAGGAATCTGGACTTGCTGTAAAACAGCCAGGAATCTGGTTCAGTCCCGACCCTCCACCACCACCACCCCCCCCCCNGGCAAAGCCCTCGAGACCTGTCAAGAGAACCCCCCTAGAGGTATACAAATGAGGGGAAAGAAATGAGAATCACATCTGTGAGGAATCTGGACTTGCTGTAAAACAGCCAGGAATCTGGTTCAGTCCCGACCCTCCACCACCACCACCCCCCCCCCGAAACAAGGGGGGCACAGAATCACAAAATGGAATATAAAATCCTTTAGAATTAGTTTTAAGTAATGTTAAGTTTGCTGGCTTTGTAACAGTAGCAATGGAAAATTACTGAGGTGCATGATACATAGAAAAAAAAAAATAGAGAGCAGTTAGAGAACATAACAAGAATCCTTGTATAAGATTAACTGTTGTAGTTGGTATAGTTTTAGGTCCTTATGACCTCAGTACAAAAATAAGTGTGAGAAAACAGGATAGAAAAACAGGACACAGGGATAAGAAGTATCTGGGAATGGCAGGTGTCCAGGATGGGCTACAGTTAAACTAACTGGTAAGTAGGAGGATAGGAGGATTATGATGTCTCTGGTGCTAACGAACCAATTAGACTGGTATAAACATCTACTGCGCGTGCTTCAATGGCTGTCAGGAGGATGAAGATTGTTGGAAGAAGTCAAGGACCCTCAGAGACCACTTCCACAATTCTGTACGCATGCGGGGAGCTGTCTGGAAAATGATGTAATCCATACGTAGCCTCATGAATATGTATGTATGCCCAGGGACTATAGAAGGATGGCTTGTGTAGCAATACGGGGACACACATTAGGAGGAGCTATCCCCCATGCCTCCAGCACTGCAATAAAGAATATCTGCTTGTCAGCTTGAAAACTTTGTTGGCAAGTTTGTGCCTGAAGTTTCCTCCGAATCAATCCCAAAACCCACAGCTCACACATTGCCAAGTTTTGTGTGTGTTGTTTATTTTTTTTTTAAATAGAAGACAGGTTCCAGGATCCTAATCATTATTGTGCTGTTTGTGCAGGACCAAAGAACTTCAAATACTAAAATGCACAAGGCAAGTTGAAATAAGCTGTTCCAAACTGCTCAGCAGTGCAGGCTCAAGCACTTACTTGCAATGGCTTTACTCTTTGTACAGTCGGTTCTATGTAGCAATGCCTGTATATAAAGAATATAGTACATACTATGGTTTTCGTTGTCAATTTACAAGAGAAAAAAAATAAATATTTTTCATTCTTATTATACATTAACACTTCAGTAGAAAGTTACAGCTGTTGTGTTGGCATGACCTGCAACTTCAGGAGGAAAAAGGACATGCATGCCTACCTATTAAGAACTCTAAACTATGACTTTGTAATAAATTACAGAGGATAGATACCAGCCAACAGAAGACAGATATCTGAATTCAGTACGCTTGTGATTTTTGCTCTGAGGAAAAAAAAAAAAAAAATCTAACAAAACCAAACCAAAAATAATCTCACAAAATACAAAAGCCAGTAGCTTGCATTATGTAAATAAGACAAACCTTGTGTGGTAAAGCCTTTTCTTCAAATGTTTGTAAATGAAAGGCCTGTGGTTTTAGGCAGAGAAGGAGCTGAGTTGGTCCTTGCACCCTTCACACATAACTAGCACCGTAAAGATGCAAGGACCTCAGCAAACACCTACATTTCATGCTTAATAACTAAAGCATGCAATTTGCAGAGTTTGTGCATGGTTTATGCTCTGTCTATTAAGGTTATTGTGCAAAATAAGATTCTCAACCACTGAAGATGGTTCTCTTACTCTGTTCAAATTATTAGCAACACTTCTGAAGTTTAGCAGGCCTGTGTGAGATTAATGAAAGGAAAATCGTACTTGTGGTTCACCCCTGACTGCTATATACAGACACTGTACCACTGAATTGGCAACGGAGAAAACAACAGCAGCAGCCTGAATGTCCTAAATGAAGTGGGAGAAAAATGAGTTAATATACACTGCAGTTTACTTAAAAATACCTAGATATTTTCCAGTGGCACAAAGCTTTGTACAGGTGGATCTGTCAGTGCAAATTCGTATACATGAGGTACCAAATTATTTCGGCCAGATCTAATTATATGTAGGTTACAATCACTGTCGTTTAATTTCCTGTTGTCAGACAGAGGCTGACAAGCTGTCACACTGAAATAAAATCAAAGTCAAAACAATTTTTCTGCATACTCCATATCAGATCATTGTAAATTTTCCTACCATTTTGTTCCTAAACTTCCACTCCTCAGACTTTCTTATTTTTAAAAAAACACACTTAGTGTTACTACTTCTTTTTCAAGATGTGAGACTTAATTATAGGAAAAGTTAAAACTATCTGTAAATTCAAACGATGACTATAACTGGCTGAATATTATAACATTCGTTGAAATTGTAATTAAATTCAATTAAAGTACTGTCAGGAAGGGCAAGCATAGTTATTGCTATTTGGGGACTTAAAAATAAACCAAACAAACCTGAAGGCGTAGACAGCACTGTTCCAATGGTGAAAGTTAAATAGATACACACCAGCATTCTACCTAGAATCAGTCCTTTTGCATCTGAACGCTCTTTAAGTTATCTACAGAGTTCTCTTCCTTGCAACTATGATGACATTTACATGGAGATATGGATTTAAAGTGGCTAACTGTGGGACACACGCAGCTTTTCAACTCCGGTAATTCTTTCTTGAGACGTTCCAGCTGTTCCACCTGGAATATGTTTGGTTGTTCAGGATTCGAGTCGTATATCCTGAATAAATGAGAAAAGAAGAACCACCCATCAGTATAACTGAACAGCTCACAGAGATGCAGACTAGATGAAGCAACTGGGTTTTTTTCCCCAATAGAGTAAAATTAGGTGCCAGCAAGTCTGTAAACTTGCAAGTCAGCAACTCAGTATGTCTGAGTTAATACCTTAAGTTTTGCCACTCATATTGCAATATAAAATGGCATTCCTCTTGCACAGTGGTTAATATTTTATTGGATATACTCAAGAGCAACCCACTGGCATCCACCTCACTCTCCTGAAAAATTGATTTTACATGTGGCACAAAGCAGGCTTCAAACTTAAAAGCATAAAAGAAATTTCAGAGCCCTGAGATTATTTGGCCATGCTGTGTATACAGAGCACAGTTTGTATTTGCTGCTTCAATCAGTATTTTCACACACACAGTTCAGAGCCATTTTCTAGAATTACCATTACAACATGAGATGAAGAGTGAAAAAGAAAACAAAAAATCTGGTCTTTATTCATACTTAATGCAAATTTAACTACTTTCAATACTATAACCTCTTTTCACTTTCTTGTTTTCACACATATAAGAACGGCTACAGGATTTGAACCGTCATCATACCAGGCTGTCCAAACCCAAAACACATTCTGAGTTTGACAGTGCAGGCACTGAGCATAATTCAAATACTATTTTGGTGCAGTTGATTATAAAGCAAAAGCATTCATGTTACTGTAATCTAACCTGGGGACAACACTTATTGTGACATCCTGGTCTTCTGATACTAATTTCTAACATTATCATGTTATTTATATCCAAAATCTAAATCCTGGCATCCAGTTACCCTCATGTGTAGCTACTGTGCACAGGTTCAGGTATTGTAGAACTCCAAGTCTACCTCCTTCAAATGAAATCTTCTGGAAAAAGAGTCTTTTAGAGCGTAGTCTTTTAGGAATATTCGTACTTCCACTTATGATTCCTTCAAGAAAGCAGTTTGGGTTTACTGCATCATTCTTTTTCTTTCATACCATTATTTCAAGGTAAGTCCAAAAGGAACAAAATGTCACAACCAAAACAATGGAGAGCTACATGATATAGTGCCAAGGTGCCTCTTCTCCCCAGCAAGACAACTAGTGAACTGTTGCAGCTCAACAAGTGATATGGTAAATGGATTTAAATGAGGAAACAGAGGGCATAGATCACATTCCATACAGTAAAATCAAAGATAGTTTCTGTAAAGAAACTCCTAGAAGCAAGGACAAATGCTGTCCAGTTTCATGGCAAGGCATAAATTAACACAGAAGGCGCAGCAGTTAGAATTACTTGCATAGCACCCAGTACAGGCCTAAGATGTGGCCCAAAATCACCTAATAGAAGTTACCTGCAAAAGAAAAGCCTAACCTTCCTTTCTTCCAGGATGCAGGTACAACCTGTGCTTTCTTCAGGTAAGTTAGCTTACCTATTACAGATTTCTTTGTGCATTTAAGACAAAGCACTGAAATTACAAGATAGCTTTTTATACAGTAACACACCTTAGGAATTGCAAATCTTACATCTTTCCCATCAGTCAGACACTAGACCAAATGCATGTTTCTAAGCCCCTTGCTCCTAAACCATGGCTAACCACGTTTGTAAGCAGCTTCTGGCAGGTATTTTATTAGTTCTTTACTGGGGTCACGCATGGAGCATGGAACTGATGTACTTAGCTGCCATCCGGTGTTTTTGCCACCTCTGAAAACACATACTTCCAGCAAGTCCCAGTCACAGCTGGATTTCTTCAGTATTGCTTGCTCCAAAAGCAGAGGCAGCACCACTGAAATACTGTTTTCATGCTAACAATTTTCTGAAGCTCGATTGAAAGTTCTCATTTTTCTTTACATTTCAAGGTAAACTTGAGTTTACCTTGCAATTCACAAAATAGGAAAGATTTAGACTGCCACTGCATTGCATCTCCATTCAATCATTGAGTAGATTATAAATCAAGTAATACTAGTTGACATCCTACGTATACCCATACCAATATTTAAAGTAACATTCAGTTTCAGACAAATAAACTGGCACAGATTTAGAGTTTCTAGTTTTGAGATGTCTTTTGAATGCTTTTGCCTTTATTTCCAGCTAAATCTGTGTTAGTTTTGGAAAGTTACTATTACCAATAGAGCACAGGGCTTTTGTCTGCAAATGCAACATGCAGCCATATGGAACTGTATGGAACTGTAGTGTTTATAGAGAAAACAAACACAGTGCAGATTCTCATGGAGAAGCTTTCAGCATAAATGTCTGAGAATTACTGATTCAGTATTTTCATGCAGCTGTGTCTATTATTCAACAAACAGAACTCAGATCATTTAAAGTAAATTTAAATGAAAAAAGATAATGCAAGTGGAAGTTAGCACCCACCCCCTCTCCACACTGGTATTTAACAGATAGCCAACTGCTGTAAAATCATAAGGCTGCCTTGTTCTTACTGACTTCAGTATATTCAGACATAGAGATATTTCCTGGATTGTTTACACAGCTTATCCAGGAGAAAGATACCAAGTAAAACACCCCACATATCCTGCTTTAAAATTAATCTTTTTTGCCAATCTGAAGAGTTTCACTACAATAAAGCTTCTTCTCTAAACAAAGTCTAAGCATTGAATTAATAAAGCATTTTAAGCATGAGATTTAATTTTGTCTGAACAGAAGATACACAGTCATGCATTTAAAGAACTTTTCTGGATTAGGGCCCACATGAAAGCCTGGAGGCCGAGGTGGCACCTTTGCTGTAGGTTGCCCTTTTCACAAGCAGCTTGGCTACTTTAGATGCTGAGATGACTGCTAGTTGAACAGAAGAAAAAAGCAGAACGTTGTCCCAGCAACTGCACTAGAGCATCCATTTGGTTGAATGACTTTGGGTATGTTTAATGATGTGCAGCCCAAGTGGAGAAAGGACTGGATGGGGTGAAAAAAGCAAAACCAAAACAAACTCCTTCCCCTGCCCATACGGGATCATTCTTTAAGTAGCATTGGCATTTGTAAGCTTTGCAGATCCAGTCTTGCAGCTTTTTCTCCATGCAAAACAAAGGCAGACCCCCTACCTGCATTTTCTTATTGCCCGACACTTGATATCAGCAACTTTTGGTATTCAGGACACAGTTTTTCTGCCATCTTCACAAGTGGCTACAATGTTCTGCCCAATTCTACATGGATGATTAAAGTTCAGGAAAAAAACAGCTTATAGAAACCATCTCTACCCAGACAGTTTGTAATCTTTGAGGCAATCACCACATGCAATAGCAGTAACTCAGGGCCATACGCAAGCAACCTAAAATTCACTAACATTCCTGTATTCGCTTCCTACCTTATTCAGACATATGATTTAAAGCATCTTCAGTGTTAAGGTCTAGTAAAACAACACCACAAAACACCAGCCACAGCAATTTTTAATATATGCACTTGCCCTTTGGTCCAGAGAACAGAAATCCTGCAGAAGCCATGGACAGAAACATAACTTGTTTCAGCCCTGGAAATATTCTGGAATTTGTAGGAACAACCACAGCATAATGGTATGAGGTTCAACAACGCAAAGTGCTGGGTCCTGCATTTGGGCTGCAACAACCCAAATCCAATGCTTGGGGCAGAGTGGCTGGAAAGCTCTCAGCAGTAAAGGACCTGGGGTGCTGACTGATGGCTGCTGAACATGAGGCAGCTTGTGCCCAAGCAGCCAAGAAAGCCAACAGCATCCTGGCCTGTATCAGTAATAGTGTGGTCGGCAGGATCAGGGCAGTGATTGTTCCCCTGTGCTGGGCACTGGTGAGGTTGCACACCAAATCCTGTGTTCAGTTCTGGGTGCCTCACTAAAGGAAAGACACTGAGGTGTTGGAGCAGATCGAGAGAAGGGTCTGAAGCACAAATGTGATGAGGAACAGCCAAGGGACCTGGGGGTGCTCCTCAGTCCAATAACCACTGGACTTGATGATCTTGGCTTTTCCAATCTAGTTGATTCTATGATTCCAAAAAATGGCTTTACACTAATAAACAGATTAATGCAGTCCCTACTTACTTCTGGACCTAGAAACAAGTACATGCATCTCCTCCCTGAGTTCTGCTCCATCAGTTCCAAATTTATCAACTTCTAAACTTCAAACAGCACAGAATGTGGGTGCTCACACCATACCTATTTAACACAATTTAGACTCCTAACTTCATACTCTCAAACAATTTGAAAGACTGCCTCTTTACCCAGCAGCTCCGACTGTGAATGGAAACACCTGCTGCCAGGTTTTACATTTAGTCATACCATAGAGGACTTAACTCACAGGTACCAACCACGTTTCAGAATATCCAGCTTGGGATATCTTATACAATTTTCAAAGTGTCATGTTCCTTCTAAGGAGCCCATATTAGGAAAAGAAAGAAAAATTGCACCACTGCAGTACTTCTTTTAAACAGCTTTGGAATAACTATTGATTTTGGCGTTCTTCTCCAAAAAGTGAAAGATGTCAACAAGATGGAAGAGATACAGGGGGCAGGTGGTAAGAGGAGACACGAATACAATGAATAATCTAGATGGTCTGAATAGTGCACGAAGGTTAATTTCCACACACACCCCCCAGTTAAATCCACAAGGGAATTCAGCCTATAAGTAATTTCAATGAATTGGATAGTCACCAAGATATAAAAGGTGTTCTGCTACCACACTGCAACTTAAAACACACTGAACAGCACAAAGGGAACATAAGGCGACATATAGCAGACTCGCTGCCTTGACAGAAATGCAATATTATTTAGGCAATTAAGTGTCTAAAGTAATAAGAGCAAGGTAAAGTCAGAAATAAGGTTGTCATCCACTTTACTACTTGACCCTAGTAGTGTGTATCTATTACTCAGGAATATTAAGAACTTTAGAAGGCTGGATTAGTAGACATCAGATGAGCATTTCATAGGAACAATTTATGCATTAGTATTTGAGTAAAACACCACACCTGTCTGTAGACTAATAATTTATCACTTCAAGTTATGCATGCTACAAGATCAGATTTCCTAACAACCCTATGACTGTACATTAAGGAGTCAGAGCACATTTTGTTCATCTGTATACTAGTTCAGAGATACTTTTAATCTACTAGAAGGGCCTCAATCTTGAGTTATAGGAGAGGCACAACATGTAGCACTGCTGTCACAGGAAAGAGGACTTATGTTTCAATTATTTTAGTCTCAAGCTGATCCTCATATAAAAATTTTGTAACTCAGAGTATTGTGTGCAGTTCTGGTGTCTTCGACATAAAAAGGACATGGAGCTGTTGGAACAAGTCCAGAGGAGGGCCACGAGGATGATCAGGGGACTGGAGCGTCTGCCATATGAAGACAGGCTGGGAAAGTTGGGGCTGTTCAGCCTGGGGAAGAGAAGGCTGCGTGGAGACCTCATAGCAGCCTTGCAGTATCTGAAGGGGGCCTATAGGGATGCTGGGGAGGGACTCTTCATTAGGGACTGTAGTAACAGGACAAGGGGTAACGGGTTCAAACTTAAACAGGAGAGGTTTAAATTGGATATAAGGAAGAAATTCTTTATTGTGAGGGTGATGAGGCACTGGAATGGGTTGCCCACGGAAGTTGTGAATGCTCCATCCCTGGCAGTGTTCAAGGCCAGGTTGGACAAAGCCTTGCGTAGCACGGTTTAGTGTGAGATGTCCCTGCTTATGGCAGGGGGGTTGGAACTTGATGATCTTAAGGTCCTTTCCAACCCAAACTATTCTATGATTCTATGAAAGACATTGTATACAGTACAAGCAGAGAGATCATTGGCAAACCAGAGGAACCCACCACTCTGGAAGGTCTCTCAATAGTCAAGAATAGACTGAAGGGACTATTTCTTATACTTGGAACTTAGAACTCTAAGAGCAAGCTGTTTTGTTTCTTGCCTCTAGATACCTTGACTCTTAGTTTTCACTTCATAAAACAGAGCCCTTGACAATTATTTGACCTTCTCTACCCCCACCTATCTAATCTTTTTTCCCCAAAGTAAAACAATATGCAAGAATGTCCTTGCATAAAGCAAAAAGGTTTAAAATCTTCTATAACTGGACACTTCAGTTACACTTAATGCTTTCTCAGTCACATACTGTTTGTGAAATTTGAAATTCAGAAATTCTCATTTAACACAGCTGTCCAAATTAAGCACCAGCTTGTAAGAATTAATTTCACATCTTTCACGATTAAAAAAGCGAAAACTTAGTCTGTTTTGTAAGGAACTAAGGTAAGACTTTCATTTTAAGTTTTACCATGGTATTCTGATGTCCACCTGAATTTTGTGTGTAACTGCTTTCTGAAGTGACTGAAGTTGACAGTTTGCCTGGGTGTAACTCCAAGCTAATTTTTATAGGAAAAAACCAGCGAATTCACAGCTTTGAAACACAACAGAATGTTGGCAAAAGTTCAAGTCATTCAAGTTGTGTTAACTATTTCCATAACTAAATGTAGAAAGCTGAAGACCTCATCCAAACAGCTAAATAACACTGTCCTCACCACTTCACGTATAAGTTTGAAAAGTTATCATGTTAACATGTTAAAATGTTAACAGCATATTAGAAGTTCATGCCATGCACTAGCTCTCTAAAGAATCAAATTACATTTAAGCTCAGAAAAAACAGTTATTTTCCCTCATACATACACAGTTGAAAGAGTAGGAATTTGTGTTAGTCTTGTTCTTGACCTGGCCTTATGGGCTTCTTGTACTTATAATAGTATGGAAGGAAGATATTCTGCACCCAGCCAACCAAAAAGCAATGTGAGATTTCACAAGAACCAGGATGCAATAATCTCTCAGTCGTATTAGTTATGATTTTTAAAGCACAACTAAGTACCTGTCATATATCAGCCCATGAACACCATATTCTCTCAACTTCTTCCTGTTGTCTGGGTCATTTGCGTCATCACCCCATGAAAAAATAACTAGGCCTTTAGATTTGGCTCTTTTAATAAAAGATGGATTCCTCAGCAGATCTTCGGAGTGCACATTAATTCCCTGAAAAACAAGACTTTGATTAAAATCCATGATTCTGAAACACTCCCACATCAGGTTTTTAATCTTTTGACACCCGCACCTCCTTTCACTTTCACTCATAATAAAGAGTTTATTGGTAACACTATTTTTTAAACACTTTTAAAGATACTTGAAATGAAGGACATTATTTTGGCCCTCACCAAATGAGGTTAGTTGTAATTTTAAGCATTAGTGTCAAACCCTAACTTGACAAGTAGTTGTAATTTTGTTTCCTTTTACTGCAGAGGAGTACCAGAACTGGTCAGCTTACCAGCAAGTTTTCAAACTGTGCAAAGGTAATGGCAATAGAGGTTGTGCGAGATCTAAGATCCATAAGTTCTGGATAGAGTTTAGATTCTCCTTGCGTGAGAAATAACACAGGATACTTGTTCTGCTTGTGCCGAACCCTGTTGGGAAAAAAAGTTTGTAAGTAGCAAATGCGTTAAAAAGCAAGGAAATTCAATCTTGAGGAGAATTATGCTCTTTGATTTGGTTTTGTCCTCCCCATTTACCCAACAGTGGTATTTCATCAGCAGTCTCTCATCAAATGGCATCTCTATAAAGCCTTTCATTAACAATGCTAAACCACTTCTGGTTACAAAGTACTACAGCAGGTTGCTAGTTTCTATGTATCCCAACTGTTTGTACTCTAGTTTAACTCCTATCCTGTTAGGGTGGTGAGGCACTGGAATGGGTTGCCCAAGGAAGTTGTGAATGCTCCATCCCTGGCAGTGTTCAAGGCCAGGCTGGACAAAGCCTTGCATGGCACAGTTTAGTGTGAGGTGTCCCTGCTTACGGCAGGGGAGTTGGAACTGGATGATCTTAAGGTCCTTTCCAACCCTAACTATTCTATGATTCTGTGCCCCAATACCCTCAATACGACATTCCACAACACAAAAGCAAACTGCTTAAAACCAACCAACCAAGAAAAATTTAAATCAAACAGAGGTTATCCAAAGCCCTTTCATTTTCTGTGCTTTGTAAAAGGCAGATGTAGTGTATGTGGGGGAATGTACCACAATGATCTTGTGTGTAAGCTAGGCTTGTGTACACCTCAAGTATGTACTGAAAAAGACTGTAATACCAGAAGGAATCTTGACCTTTTTTGTTGTGTTAAGAAAGACTGAAGAATTCAGGAAGGCACCAGAAAAAAAAAAAAAAACTAGCTACTTTGACTTTGTTCTCCTGTCTTATTTTTGGCACAGCTCAGATGGCAAAGTGGTCTTGTTTCAATTCCCAACTGTTTTGGCACCCAAAGGTTAGGTCCATTAAGATTATTTGTTACTTGTTTCCTTGTTGGGTAGTCTTATGTCCAAAGTATATTCTACTATTAAAAAGAAGAAAGGAAAATACATAATTTATCTCTTCTTAACTTACATTGTACAAATATCTGCATGAAAAGAAGAAAACACAATTCTTCTTCTTCCAGCATTCACCAGAACAGTTTTTAGGATAATATCCAGAAAGAGGTTCATATCGAAGTAAGTTGACAAGTTGCCATCCCACTGTCCATCCTAGAAAAAAAAGAGACATTTCAGCCATTTAGATTAATGCTCACTAAAATCATTTTAATCAGCAATGGTCTCTCATTCAACCTGGGAAAAATGAGAATTCAGTTTGCCAGTCTGAATACAGAAGTCACTCCCTCAGCCTACTGAGCACTAGTTACAGCTCTATAGGACTCTCGGTCTGTGAGGTGCAGCGGAATTCAAACAGCAGTAACTTCCACTGAAAAATTCCCTGTCATCCCATCAAAGGAGAGAGTTTCTAGGAAGCCTTTTCTAATTTTGAACACACAAAGGAATTCCATGAAAGATCACTAAAAACTATTACAGAGAAGAAATTCTCTATTGTTAGGGTGGTGAGGCACTGGAATGGGCTGCCCAGAGAGGTTGTGAGTGCTCCATCCCTGGTGGTGTTAACGGCCAGGCTGAACGAAGCCTTGAATGGCATGGTTTAGTGTGAGGTGTCCCTGCCTATGCCAACGGGGTTGGAACTTGATGATTTTAATGTCCTTTCCAACCCTAACTATTCTATGATTCTACGATTTTATATTTTGTATTGCTATTTTTAAACACAAAAATGCAACAGAAATTCATAGAAATGAATTAGGTCCCCTTTGTCTTTGGTAATAGCAGGTACCAGTCTTTCTGCTATCTCTGAGAGCATAAGCATGCCTCCACACATACAGCCTTCCACCTACTACTAGTAGTTTCTTTCCAGCACTCCAGACTTCCAGTCCTAGCCTTGACAAGTCTTTCCTTCTAGTCCAAGTACTAATTAGTCCAGCAGAGCCCATAGTAGTGCTAACTAGAAGGGAAGAGTTGCTTGTATTACTGCAGCATGTTGTAGCTGCTCCTGCGCCAGCCCAGGAGAGTTTGAATTTCTTGCCACTTTTCCCATGTATAGCATGCCTGATCTCCTGTGATCCACTGACTTTAAAAAAAGGTCTTCAGCTAAAAGCAGTCTGAGCTGCACTATGACCTAAATCCTATAAATACTTCCTATTGGTTTTAAGAGTAACTTTGTTCATTTGCTAAAGTGATGCTACTATACTCCCAGTTTTAAAGACAGTGGGTTATAATAAAAGAAGAGACTCACATTGAAAAACCCCAAATTACACCTTTGTAGCTCATTAATTGCCAGGTTAAATTACAAGATTTAGCTGTGAAAATGGCAAAGTATCAAAGTCAGTCGCATGTACATTTACTTACCCTTTGCTGGCAGATCCATTTTATTTCTATGTTGAACCCAACATCTTCAGAAACAGAATCCAGGACCTGAAAAAAATTCATTATAAAGAGATCTCATAGCAAAGGAGGAAACTACTCTATGAGAGCAATTACTGGGATAATACATTAGCTTTTAACACCAGTGGGGTCTATAAGTAGAATAAAAACACTTAACACAAGATATACCTTTTTCTACTTCAGCTTTAAGTCAGGAAATACATAAAACGGATGAAATCTTAAGGACAAAAATCTGAGAATTCACCTTAACATGTGTGAGAAATTTCTCATGTATACTCCTAAAGAAGAAATGTTGGTTTACTTCACCATTAAGGTTTCCTGAATGCAAAAAGTATCATAAGTAACACATAGTCCTAAGTATGAAAACCATGAGCTTGCCATTATGATCAGAAAAAAAGTATGTGAAATTCTTGTAAAGAGTATTTGTAGTGACTTTAAATCAAAAAGTGAAGCTAACAACTAATGAAAATAAGGTAAAGTTCATAGTGATTCTTTAAGCCTATAAAGGTATCAGGCAGAGAGGAAAATAACATGCTGTTTCTCACAGGAAGAAAAATAAATTTAGGAACTCAAAATAAGTAGAGGAATTGAACCTCAACAGTTTAGCCTGTTACATATGACCTGTACCTGATGCCTATATGCTCTGGCACAAGCCTACAAATAATTGGATATTAATAATCTCCACAATCCAAATAAAAAGCAGTATTATTGTACAAAATAAGTCCCTAAAAGGCATGTTAATGGGCAGTTTGGACGTTAGGAGAAATGGTAACAGGGAAAAAACAATGGAGTTCTAGCAAAAAACAAACAAAATACACACAAATCCCAAAAAATCACTGTAAATGGTATGAAACTCTTGTTTGGTCAACAATTACCAGATGTTTCTGTGAAAAATAAGCCAGCACAAAGCCCAGAGTTGGCAAGCAGTCACAAGCAGGAACATACTAGAAATTCATTATCATTTCTCTTGTGTTTGGCTCTGCTAGATGAGGCCAGGTTTGGTTCTTGCCCTTGCTGGGGGTTTTGGTGGTGGTGGTCTTATTTTGTTTGGTTTGAGGCTTGGGTGTTTGTTGTTTGTTTTGTTGGGTTTGGTTTTTTTTTGAGGGGGTGGCAGGTGGAAGGGGTTCCCCAGAATTAGAAGTCAGTTGTCAATGCACTAAAACACCATGTGCAGAAGTCAACCAGCTGTAAAACTGAGCCTCCCTGAAGCAATGCAGCTTGAGTTTATGAATTAAGAAACTTGAAATATATACAGACTATTACTTTTAAGCACTGAAAAGGCTACAATGGCCAACAATAAAGCCTGTGTTCAGTACCAGCAGATATCGGAGGCCTAAAACCACAAATGTGTATCCCTTGCTATGTGTGCAAAACTGAAAGAAAGATGCTGTTTTCCTGTTCAAGACTTGTCATCTCTATTGCTCTATATACATTGCTTACTCGCTGTAGAGAAGGAAATGGCTGCATCTCAAAAGCAGAGTTTTCTTCTTCTTTAAATGACGCTGGAAAGAAATACAAAATATTGCATCAGAACTAATAGCAGTACTGCTAATCCCAGCAAGAGAAGACTAGCTAACAGTCATAAGGCCTTTAAAAGTAAACAATGGTATCAGGTCTTTGATTACCTAAACCTGTTGATTACCTTTTGATTACCAAAGACTTCCTCCCTCTAATACCAATGTACTCCAATAACAGCATAGGCAATTCCTGTTTTGCAAGTAGGAAAATGTTTTGACTCCCCTTTAAAAGCCTTGCCAGAGTATTTATCATAAACAGCTTCTCCTGTCCCTTACTGTTTCAGTCACTGGATCAGATCCAGTGGAAACAGCCTTGCCTGTTAAGGCTTATGTTTATTTTATCTTTTCCCAGATGGGCAGGACGTGCAAGACACTTTGCCAGTTTGCTGTCACTATAAAAAGGGTGAATTAAGGCCAAAAATTCACATCACCAATAAGACACCCCACAGCAGTTACCAAAGTATTTGCTAGCACTTCTGAAAAGCTGCCAAAAAGGTACGGTTTGAGAAGCCTAAGACTGCACATTAGTGGCAGTTTTGTTACAAATATTCATAAAGATATATTTATCTATGCATTTGTCTTCCACCCTCCTGTTCCCTCTTACTCAGGGAGTAAGCTCTCTCCAGGTATTTACTGTCCAGTGAAGAAAGAACTCTACTTCATGCACAAAATTCAAGTAACTACAAAAACATTTAGAAATGGTCAGGAAGAAGCCAAATGTGACGAGAACAAGTGACTGCAACCACAGTTTACATAAGTATCATTACATGATAACAAATAAACCTCAAGACTCTTGCAAACTAATATACATACCATTGTGGTCTTTTACTTTCAGGGCAGTCACATGAGCCAGCTAAAGAACACAAGAAGGCTAAAATTAACAAATACTCTATATCCACAGAGATCTTGCTACATGTAAAATGTAACTAATTTTCTTTATAAACTGGTTTTAAGTTTAAAGCTCCATTATAGGCACAGTTTTAATAATTTGCAAAAGAATAAAGGAAATCCTAATACATTATATGTTTCTTTCAAACTTTAGAACATGAAGATTCCAAGGAAAGCTCAAAACCTAAGTTTTCTTGCTGAAAATGCAGAAAATAGGTTCAAGAGTGGAAACACCTGTAACATAACATAATTTGAAGAAGTCCAAATATTAAACCCTTCTCTGTTAGATGTCAGACTGTTTCCAAACAAGTGAAGACAGAGGGCTGACAGTGGTTTTATAATATAGTCACATACTGCGATCAGGCCAGGCACACAGAAAACTCCCTTGCTCCATTCAAATTCTCTCTCCTCAAAAAGGAGGAGACCAAGTAATTTTAAGTAGAAAGAAACATAGTTCTTGGACCAGCCATGTGTTTCTTTAACTGAAGACAGATCTCTCAGCTGTGTCTTCAGTAGCTCAGTCTCATCCTGACACCCCTTTTATGTAGGCAGGGCACTTCTGTTCAGAAGATACAGTGACGCCCAATTAAATAAAACCCATCAATTAGATCTAGCCAGTCCAGGCAATCAATACCATTGAATTACGGAACCTTCTACACCTCCACATGCACCTCAAAAAAGTAATTCAGTATAATTTAGATCTTCCTTTTTAACAGAGAAACATTGAGAATTACCACTTTGCAACAGGTACCTTTTTCTTCAAAGACTCCAAAGCACTGGCTTTCAATGAACCCTACCACCACCTTTCTTACTTTTAGAAAATACCAATCTTAGCATAATGGCATGGACCTACACAAGTTGCATACCATTTTTCTAGAAGATAGAACTAGCTGCTGTTTCTACTTGTACAATATTTAAAACTTGTACTCCCCCAAACTATCTAGTTGCTACTAGTGTAGCTTCATACCCAGTTTGAAATACTACACATAGCACATCATACTAGCCAAAGTAACAATACCTTCAATAACTGCAGCTGATCAAATGTGAGTTCTTTGACTGCAATCTCAAACAGTTCCAAAGGCTCCGTATCCAGCTTCTTTGATGAGAAATATCATATAATTAAGCATTGCTGAAAACTACAGAAAAGCCTACATACTTTTAATATGATAACATTAAAGGCAACTGATTTTTTTCTCTTTTATTTATAAAGATACAAGTAATATTCTAACGAGTAAGATGACTGGATTTCATGACACAAAAATGTGTTACCTTGGGAAAAAAAAAACCAAAACAAAACCAAACAAAAACACACCAAAATTTGGGTTTTCATGCAAGTCAGATGCGTCGCTGTTCTTTCTTCAAAAAAGGTTAGCACATATATTCTATAAAAACTTGATCACTTAATGTATTCAGGAAAAAATGTCTCCTAGTAAAGAAATGCATTAAAAAACACTTTAAGGCAGTTCAGTTTATTATTGTCTATTCAGTCTCAAAAACTTGTAAGTCAAGCGTCCAGGTAAAACTGAGACACACACCCCACCACCAAAATAAAAGATCTGATTTAAAAGAAATTCTGTCAATTTCCACTTCCCCTCTTCATTATAAGGAAATTTCAACTCATAAAGACAAGACTGATTCAATATATGCTTAACATGCAAAGTTAAAGTTCCATTTCCACAACTGCTCAAAACCAAACTTCTTTCAAATTGCAATACTGCAATGTGTGCAAGTTTGATTACACAGACTTAGTGCCAAGAAGAATGAGAGAATTTATCCTGCAATCTGCTCTGCTATATTATCTCCATTTTCACTGTCAGAATGCTTTTCCATATTGCTGTGGTTTAAGCCCAGTCTCAAAACATGCATCTGACATGCTGTTGCTGCAACATCAAAATAAAAATCAACTTTCTTACTCCATGCACACAGCAATCCTACACATTTATTCCCATTCTATCCCTTGATTCTCCAGAATTATTTCTATGAGAGCTTGGCACTTTAGTTTCTGGAATGGTCACACTTAAAGATAAAATACAGATACCATCTTTACCTTTTTCATGGCCATACAACATGTGAGATCGTGGTATACAATCGGCACATGGTCTTTAGAAAGATGTACATCAAACTCCACATATGCTGCTCCCTACAGAAAGTTGAAACACACATAGAAGAAAACAAAATCCCATTAACTATTTATGCACAAGGCCTAGAGAACGGCAGAGTTGTCAAGTACTCAGAGGTCCTGGACATAAACCAGAAGTTTAATGGAACTGGCTTTTACCAGTTAAATCACATTCAACAAAGGATCAAAAATGACAAAATATCATATGGGAAAGTATTTTGATTATCATAATGCAGCTCTGATAAACCCTTATAAAGCCTGTAGTAACCTTGAAGTATTGTAAACAAAGTACTGATTTCAAACAAAGGCTAAGATGATGTTTTTAAACATGGATACTGTTATGGTGCCCTTCCTCCCTCCTCTCCGCCAAGAGAAGAGCAATTGCTACAGACTGGTAAAGCTTAAGTGAGATACTCCATGTAGGGATGACCTTCTGGACTCACTAGTGAGTAATACAGTAATAGTGTGTTACAACATGTGCAAGAGAAGAAATAGCTGTATCCAGTATTCTTCTGTCCTTTTCAACTGTGTGTTATTTTCTTTTAAAAAGGAATTAAGATCAAAGTACAATCTTTTTGAAAAGAGGCGCATAAATAAAGATATGAAGAAACACACATAAATTACTCTAACTTATTTTTACTGTCTGTGCATTATTCCTTTGAAAGGCCTCCATGACTAGCCAACAAGTTAAGCAGCAAGGGATCTCATAGCAGCATCTTTATGTGACTGTAACCACAACTCCTTGCTGTGAAAACAGGAGTCAGATAAGGAACCTCTGCATGTGCTTCTGACTTCAGCTACTCTGCTGCAGTGTCTCACTGTCTAGAACAATCTTATCACAGATCACTTAAGTGACTAAGATTACTAGAAGGAATAAAAGTGACCACCTCAATCACAGAATTTAAGCACTTGAAAACAGTATCTCCCAAATGTAAAGTCTTATCCTAATATTCCAAATATTCATTGTTTCAAGCACTGAAACAAAGGATTGTTTTATCCTTCCAGCTCAGCTCCCAGATCTCATTTTGGATACCAGTTTTAGCTATTCAGCAGCCCCTGAGCAAGCCCTGAAAGTATGCCAACAGCAGAGCCAAATTTTTACTAATTCATTCAAAATTATTTCAACCCTATGTCTCTGCAGGATTGAGATTAAAGCTTTGCCTGTATTAAAACACCACCAGAAAATACTACGTAGAAGTTCAGATTTTTTTGAGCATCTTGGGAATGAGAGTCTAACCTAGCTATTACTTCCCTTCCTCTGTAAAGAAATTTCCATGGTGATTTCATGTATTTTTATCTCTGTATCATTATCATTCATTGTACTGAATACTGGAAATGAAGCATACAAAATAAGCTAGTTTTAACTATCCAAATACTAGGTGTCTGCAAATGTGTCTACATACATGACTAGCAGCATTCCTCAAAGAGGCAATAGTGTTCTCTTGAACTTTAGCAAGCCTGAAATAACAGGAAAGGAAAAGATCTTATTAGAGGCAGCACAGCACAGAAGTCCATTGAAATAACAGAAATACAAATAAGAAGTCTCTGTATTACAGAACACCCATATCTGATATTGAAGTGACTTAAATGATTATGGGTTGCAGCATTTTGTTTTAAACTGTCCACTTCCTCAACTGATGTCAGTGAAACTAAACAAAATCCATCCCCACATTAAAATGCACATGAAACTTACTTAGCTGTTGTTGTAGAATTGCCTGCTCCCCTGTGTCCAACATCTAGAGTTGTTCTTGGTTTCCAATACTTTGCATAGGAAGCCTCCATATTGCAAGTGTATCCCTGGATTGGCTTAATAATTATGTAGTCCACTACAAGAAAAATAAAAATGCTTCATGTGTCAATAGATAACTTTACTTGGAGTCACCCATTATTTACATCTGTTTGCATCAACTGTACCTCTAACTTTTCCAATTGTCTTCCTTGGATTTCTGCTCATAATAGCAAGTGTAAGAATTCCAGCACTCTTTCCGAGTTCTGCAAGTGTGGATGACAGGAGGCAGGCAGAACCTACATGACCTGGAAGAACATCACCTTGTACCACTTTCTCACCTAAATCTTCCTAAAACAAAACAAAGGGGGAAAAAAAAAAAATCTATTGTCATGCATAGGTGAGAATTCTGAACAAACTCTTCTTCCTTTCTCCTCAGAAACATACATACATATATATAGGCACTGCTGTAACAGAAATTTATTGTGTTACAGAAAACACTGATTTCAGGCTGAAAATTGTTTAAGATCATGTTCCAAATTGCTATTAGACATGTGAAATTGTTGATGAAAAATCTACAAAAATTATGTACAACTGTCTTTGAAAACTCTTAGATTTGATAAGCTTTCCACATCAAAATTGCACGCATGGAATAGTCCATCTTCTTAAATGCCCATTTAGAAAAAACATGAACTGGAATAATATATATGCTTATAACAACATCGTATTCATTTGTAGAGAAGGAGAAGGCAACTGACATGCAGAACATGCACCTGACCATAGTCAAGCTCAGGAACTATGGAGCCACTTTATAACTGTGAGCCTAAGCAATCTTAAGGGTATTTTTAGACAAAAGAGAGAATGCTTAAAACTGTCTTTTATATAAACAGCATGATGAGACAAGAGCTTTTTCTTTTTAAAAGGACTTTGAATATTAAGATGTTTTAGGGAAAAAAAGAGTCCAACATAACAGAAGTAGTGGTGAGAATCTGCAACTATCCAATTTTAATTTGCACTAGTTCAGGGAACTCTTAAAAATAAGATAATTATAACATAACTAGTTCATATACAAATTGTTCAGGTTCAAGAAGGATAAGCAAAACCTGGGTAAAGGACAAAAATCAAGCCAACATAACTACATGCAGCACTAGACACCATGATTTGAGTCTAATCTATACCAACTTCTAAATAAGCATAAACTGTAAATCTTTCTGTGCCCTGTCCAGCAGACTCACAAAACCTTTCTGCAAAATGGGGCAGTAGCCAAAAGACTTCTAACTTGTGTAAAAAAAGTCTAAAAAGATCACGGTATCAGGCAACAGCCCTATCCCAACAGTGAAATCTTAGAATCATAGAATAGTTAGGGTCTGAAAGGACCTTAAGATCATCCAGCTCCAACCCCCCTGCCATAAGCAGGGACACCTCACACTAAACCATGCCACCCAAGGCTTTGTCCAATCTGACCTTGAACGCTGCCAGGGATGGAGCACTCACAACTTTCTTCACAGTAACTGACTCTTAACTCCCAAGGGCAGACCTGAGTTGCTTCGTGGTGGTAGAGACATACCTCAAAAAAATCAAAGATTAACTCCAAGTTATCAGGCTCCATGGTTTGTATTGTGTATTCTATCCATCGGTCTGGCTGCAAAGCATAGCCACAGTCTGGCTGCGAGTGTCGACATTTATATTCATTGTTACTTATTAAGGAGAACTCCACAGTGTTTGCCATTTTCTGAGGAACAGTAGGGGATGTTTTCTCTTGGCCCTCTTCATCATCTTCATCTTCTTCTAGGCCTTCTATAGTCAATTTTACTCTACTCAACCAGAAATACAAAACAAATGGTTAAGTCATATGAGCATCTTTAGAGACAATAGAGAATGAGAAGCTTGAACAGAAGTTCATGCAACACAAGAATTCTCAACAACACCATCTACAAGACAGCACTGTATGCACTGGGCCCTCACAAGAGTCAGTTCACAGCTGTTACTTAAATCCTATTTTAGTTGTAAGTGCTCAAGTCACTTCTGAAATTGGAACTTGGATAAATGTGAAAACTGTACTAATGGTCCAAGAAACAGCACTCTACCAAATGCAATTTGGGCTCACAAACACACAGCCTTTCTCTGCAAAATGACACCCATAATGCCAAAAAGCTAATGAAAAGCAGCAGCAATTAATAATGAAAATAGTGGCAATTGCCAAGATCAGTATCTGAATTCTGGTGGCTGCTGGTAAGTGCACACACCCAACTTTAAGTCTCTTTGAACACCAATTAAGGCAGATAGATGTATTCTATTAGGCATAAAAAAGATAGTCTATAATAATCAGTAAGTCCCTTGAGAAGTCCTAAATGATCGTTTAACAGTAAATTGACTGCAATTTCTGAAAAATCCTGGACTGATTGGAATAAGCCTCTCTGTAAGACTCAGAATTCATTATCATACAGAGCAAACCTTCCACACAAAATTAAATATGCCAATGATGAAAGCATATATGAGTAATCCAAATCCCTTTCTGAATCATTTAAGTAGCAGATGGGATAAAGAGTTATTTAGTAAAATGCTAATTCGCTAGTAGATTATTTAGTTAAATTTAGTCTAACTAATCTAGTTCAACTTAGTTAGGCTCCAATTCACTAGTAAAACTGAAGTTGTATCTCAAAAAACCAGTTACAATCATAGAAATCCTGTATTCAGAGTCCACATTCTTAATACCCTCTTACAAAAGGGTCAAAACACAGATGGTCCACAAAGTGACACTGCCATAATAAGTACCAGTCACATAAACAACCTGGGCAGATCAAACTTTCTAGGTAGAATGTGGATAAGAGATTGTCTAGTAAAGCATCCAGCTTATCAAGCTTGGATTCCTAATTTAGACAAGGATCAGGCTTCAGAAATTGCTCTCTATCTCCTGTAACTGACAGGGGAAAACTGCAAAGAAACTCCTGTAGAGAACAGAAAGTATTAAATAAATGTTCCTCTCATTGGTGTGTCAATGTCAGACCACCAAAAGAAGGAACACAGTACAGAAGTTAACTCCCAGGTTATCTGAGCAATTTATAAATCACAAAGACAGCAAGCTTGAGATTCCAAAAATCTAACAGGGGAAACAGATAACAGAATCACATAACAGTTAGGGTTGGAAAAGACCTTAGGATTATCATGGGCAGGGACACCTCCCACTAAACCATGTCACCCAAGGCTCTGTCCAACCTGGGCTTGAACACCACCAGGGATGGAACATTTTATCACTTCTTGGGCAACCTGTGCCAGTACTTCACCACCCTAACAGGAAAGAAACTCCTCCTTATATCTAACCTGAACTCCCCTTGTTTAAGTTTTAACCCATTACCCCTTGTCCTCTCACTACGGTCCCTAATGAAGAGTCCCTCCCCAGCATCCCTATAGGCTCCCTTCAGATGCTATGAGGTCTCCATGCAGCCTTCTCTTCTCCAGGCTGAACAGCCCTAACTTTCTCAGCCTGTCTTCATATGGCAGATGCTGCAGTTCCCTTATCATCCTCGTGGCCCTCCTCTGGACTTGTTCCAACAGCTCCATGTCCTTTTTATGTTGAGGACACCAGAACTGTACACAATACTCCAAGTGATGTCTCACAAGAGCAGAGGGGCAGGATCACCTCCTTTGACCTGCTGGTCACGCTTTCTTTGATACAACCCAGGATACAGTTGGCTTTCTGGGCTGCGAGTGCACACTGTTGGCTCATGTTAAGTTTCTCATCAACCAACACCTCCCAGGTCCCTCTGTGCAGGGCTGCTCCGATTCACTTCTCCATCCAACCTGTAGCTGTGCCTGACATCGCTCTGACACAGATGTAGGACCTTGCACTTGGCTTGGTTGAACTCCATGAGACTGGCATTCGACACCTCACAAGCATGTCAAGGTCCCTCTGGATGGCATTTCTTCCCTCCAGTGTATCAACTGAACCACAAAGCTTGGTGTCATCAGCAAACTTGCTGAGGGTGCCCTCAATCCCACTGTCCAGCACTGATTTAATGTTATTACATTTATTACATTTATTTTTTTATAAAGTTCTTAAATATTTGGTGATTGGCCTGACAGTAGATCCCTATTGGCAACCAAAAATTAATTTAAAGGCCACATTAACTAAGTAAAAAAGCAGCACTAGTACTGACAATTAACATGAGCTAAACTGCAAACTTAGATGAGCAGACTCTTACCTGAACCTTGATGTTTTAAATTTCTTCTTAGATATCACTACAGGTGGTTTCTCAGAATAATGCAGGCGTAGTCTTATTTCTGTTTGACATGTCAGCCACCCAGTGTCCACAGTTTCAATACCATCTAGCAAAAAGTAAACAAAAAGTAGAAGACTTTAATAACTTATTCTAGGGATATCTATATATTTTAATATACAAAAATATAAATACAGTTCTGACACTATCTTCCAGATAATCCTCCTTATTACCTGCCTTTTTCAATAGTATTTCCAGAGCAACTGTTGAGCGCATCTTTTCATTTGCCTTTTCTGAACTACCCAGAACAGACAACAGATACTGCAGTTGTTTGCTGGCTTTAAAGGGGATTAAATAGGAAAAATGATCCTTGCCAGCTTCATGTGTAAACTGCCTGCAGGAGATCACTACATATTCCAGTGTTAATTTTATTTATGGTATCAAGGTCTTAATCTCCAAAGGCAGGCATAACATTCCCTTACCCTGAGATCTCTCAATATATGGAGTAACACTGGCAGGAACTCTGAAGATTCATATGCAACTTGCAACTCCCCATTTCTGTCCAAATACAGGTGTCAAATTAGCTCATCATAACCAATGCCAGTAAAAGTATGCAGGATAGGATATAGCAACAAATACGATGGGGAAACAAAGCATGGAGGAGAATCCTCAACCTCACCATCAGGAAAAGCAAGCCTGTAAGCAGGATGTCCAGAAAGACCAGGCTGCCAGACCAGACCCCACAGTTTTGACGAGTTCCTAGCAAAACTTATCATTCAATCAGGATATGAAGAAAAATGGCAAAGCTTTAAGGGAAGTATGAGACATGATAAAGATTTAATATATTTAAGTATGAGACAAGATAATGAGAATTACCTCAGGCACTACAGGATTAAGCGTTAAGACGTGGGTTAGAACTGCCAACATATGCATGCACAAGAACACGAGGTTTGAGCTTATGAGAGGTTGTGGCAGTCGTGTGGCTAACTGAAGAGGCAGATTGTGTACATTTGGTGTAAGTGATGATACTTTTGCAGGCAAGTATTTTTTTCTAAGGCTAGGTTTTAGAAGAAAGCTAAGTCTATTCTGTATTTCCAAATATACATGCTCGTGATCTAGTGTGCAAATTTCAACATTGAACACCAGCATACTGACAATATTTAAACTCTTCCTGGCAGCCTTTCATTAACTTTAGAAGGCTTTACAGCCTGAGTATGAAGTCACAAATTTTTGATACAAAAATAACTATATAAGCAGAGAAAACAATCACTTACAGGCAATTGCTGTCAAAACTTTGTATTTCAAATATTTTTGAACTACAATACTTAATCTTTTTAAAATTAAATATGTGGTTATAAGTCAATATATCTCACTTACTACAGATTCCAAAGTGTCCGTCGTCAATAGTAATTTCATTTTCTAGAATTAAAAGGAGGGAAAAAGAATGGAAGAAATTAATTAATATTCACATTATAAAGAATCATTTCCAAGTTATACTAAGTCTACTTGTGCATTTAACTAATAAAGGACATCTAATAAAGTAGGAAAACTGAAACAGATGAATAAGCATGTTTACTGCAAACATCTGTAAAGCTTTTTCCTAATTTATGCTTTTCTTAGTTTCTGCAAGAAAAAACAAACAACACACAAGATGCCAAGATGCTTTACCTACAGTTATCTGAACTAAGAAAACCAAGAAGGCTGCATCATTTCCTAGTCTGCTGCTGTATTTTGCTGATATCTACATCCTACTATAATCTAAGATGCTTTTTCTTGTTAGTGTCGAAGTTTCCTGCAAGCACACAAGAAACCTGTGCCCTCCTGCACATTTATAGTTAAAGCTTCTAAATCAATTTAAATGCTTATTCTGTCCACACAACAGAAACCAACCTAGGATGAAATACTCAAACCGCTCATTTCACCCTTACTTTTATCCTTACCCTCTCCAAAGTTTTAGCAACTGAAATCTTAAGGCACTAAGTAAATTCACCAGCATTAACAGAATTGCACTAAATCTAAAACTATACATTTCTCAAAACATAAATCTTAATAAAATCTTCTCTATAGCCATTAATCCCATCTTTTTCTAAGAAGAATTATGGGCCTGACCTCAATTTTTAATAGTCACTGGCAACAATTCAGGATCATAATGACCAAGTACTAACACCCTCGTTTTGCTGCACTTTTTTAAAGACTGCTTATTAAGCACTGAGTATTACTTAGGGGGGGGAATTTCCTAACTGTTTGGAAAGAATTTAACTTAATTATAAAGTCTAGACCCTAACAGAGGGTAGTCTGTCTCCTAATTAGTTACTGACAGATACACAAACATAGTCTTGTTACAGGAATAGAAACGCAACTAATTCAGTTGAAAAAAAAAAAAAAGATTAAAGAGGGGAAGAATTATCGTGATACTATTCACATTTAACAAGCAGTTTCTTCAACACCACCTTCTCTCTAGAAGACTTTTTTTTCAATGTATCAGAATGGAGTTAATAGATATGAACTCCTAAGTATGGAGGGAATAACCTTTTTCACACCCTAGAAAAGAGAGCACGTAAAACATGCCATCCCATAGCAGCACAAGAGATGTAAATTACAAGCTACATTCAAAGGTTATTCCAGTCAGTCTCTGAACCCAAACTTCTCCCCTGTACAGAAAAGCATTAGGAACTTGTAGGCAAGTCTGCATGCCACCTTTTCTTCCAGCAACATAAACTGCAGCTTTATTGCTGGGTATTTAAACCCATTCATGTTTCTGTTTAAATTAATCTATTTACTTAAGCCTAATTAAGAATTTTTGCCTTAAATTTTTACTAACGAAATAGTAGTTAAATAGAAACAGCAGTGACTTCACACCCTCCCCCTCCCCACACGTTCTCTGAAAAAATAATATGGATCCTTAGTCTCAAAGAATTAAGCTTCCAGAAAATTATTACAATTCCAAATTAGAAAAAAAAAGAAAAACACAAACACACCCAACCCATATGTCTTAAGGATGGCAGTAAAGAGCTTAGTGTCCCCTCCATTTTTAAGCCACTTATTTTTATACATATATTTTGAGAGTAAGGCCCATGTTGCACAAAGAAAAAATTTATACTTTGAAAACATTCATAAATTTACGTATTTTAAAACTATAGTTATCAATCCTTCTAAACCAATGCGCAGCATATCAGCAATCTTATGCATATGCCTCAAACAGATGCAGTTGATGCCCATACCTAAAGGGGTAATTGATCGTGGTTGTAGATGAGTCTCCCACGTGCGAACTATGACTTCGCAGGGACCATCGATAGTCTGTAATTTAAAAGTTAAATGTCTGCAATAATTTCTTTTGTTAGATCTGATTTTCTACCCATGAAGCTGTTTGGGATGGTTGTGAACTAAACTTACAGATTTAAGAAAGAAAAAGTAGGAGAAAGAGAGAGTGGGGGAACAAAGAGAGAGAATGAAGGAGAAAGAAAGAGAATAGATCAGACTTGTTTCTTACCCCTGCAACTGATGATGATGCTACCTGATGCATCAGGCATACATATGACAAAGTTTGTGACAAAGTCTGACAGGGTGAAGAATTAAAACTCTTAAATCTTTACTGCTTCCAGCTACTCCACTGGACTACTTTAGTTTCCTTCAGATACAAAAAACCCCAGACTGTCTCTGAAGTCATTCAGCATGCTTGCTTTTTTCTTAAGATATTACAGCAACAGCAATTTAGGAAAAAAATGTATCCCACATCTCTAAATCCAAACATCACTCAGCACCTAGTCATGAAGTTAACAGTTGCAGGGGTAGCTTCTCCCTCAAAATTGCCTTGACTAAGTCTATAAAACACCATTTCTTTATTTGTGGTCTAAAAAGCAAATTATTTACCATCTAATTAAAACATAAATACTTGATCCGATTGGGCAGCATTCCATATGGAGTAGAATAAATTACACTCTTCCACCAAGAAAATAATTACTTTCCCTCAAAAGACTACATTTGTTGATAGACATAGCCAAGACTCAGACAGGTATTCAGAACAGTAACTTAATCTCTTCAGAATAATTTAAGTTTGAAATAGCTTTCTAAGTTAAAGCTTTTAGGTAACCACTGGGTAACAACAGAAAGAACATGTCCAGTTCCCAGCTCTGTCATCCCAAGACAAATAGCTCAGTTCGGTGTTTTGGGCCTAAGTGACTCCAAAAAGAGTTGCTACTAGTACCAGAGTCATATAAGCTTCAATGCCAATTTATCCCAGTACTTCAGTTCCTGTTTAAATAGATTTTAGATCAACAAAGACATGGAAACACTTCAAACTCAGCAGTAATTACACAATACTTACACAATTACACAGTATCATAATGCTTTATCTTACAAATCACTTAATTCTTTAGTAACACATGGGATTTCTCGACATATCTCAAACACATTTAAACTACTATGCTTTTGACAAGTTAATAGCAAACACCAAATATTTAAAAAGTACTCAATTAGATGGGTTTGCTCTGTCTTAGCTAAAAGCAATTTCTTTTTCCTGAAGAATTCAGAGACATCTATACTTAAGGATCATGTCTGAATAAAATACATAAAGTTATGCTTTAAAGATTGAATGCATGTAAATATGAACAAAATAAGATGATACCGCTGTTCTCAATTTATTCCTGTTATAGGGTAGTTTTACTTCCCATCCTCTCACTGCTGCCAGAATGATCACTTTTATGGACTTCTAGAAAAGTAAGTAACAAGAAGCTTCTTTTCCCTTCTTCCACAGCAAATTCACATGTGAATGTCACAATTTCAGTTTCTGCAGGTGAAACCTGCGTTTGCCAGCCGGGAGGGTATAATGTCCTAACACCATTGAGGCCTGCAAGTTCTCAAACACCAACTCCCATGAACACATAGAGAACTTGTAGTTTGTGAACCTGGGGAAATACAAATCTGTCCTAACATGGATTAAGTCATTTTCTCCAAAAGGTAAGGAAAGGTTTTTCCTTGTAGAAACTCCCAACCTATTGTATTAAAGTAACAATACCAGGTTATTTCTTACACTACTGTAAATGTACATTTTAATTTAGGTTCTAAAGCTATGAATGAGAATTCAAGTAACATCATTCCAACAATAAGCACAGCATGCTGGATACATGCAGCAAAATTTCATCCCCTGAAAGGAATACAGTGGTCTGATCACGCTGTCCCCAACACAACAGCATGTTGATCTGCTTGAGTGAGTCCAGAGGAGGCCACAGAGATGATCAGAGGCTGGAGCACCTCTGCTATAGACATAGGCTGAAAGAGCTGGGCTTGTTCAGCCTGGAGAAGAGAAGGCTCTAGGAAAACCTTGTAAAAGTCTTCCAATACCTAAAGGGAACCTACAGGAAACCTGGAGAGACACTTTTTACAATGGCATGTAGTGACAGGACAAGGGGGAATGGCTTTAAACTGAAAGATAGGAGATTCAGATCAGCCATTAGGAAGAAATTCTTTACTATGAGGGTGGTGAGACAGTGGCACAGGCTACCCAAAGAAGCTGCGGCTGCCCCATCCCGGGCAGTGTTCAAGGCCTGGTTGGATGGGGCTTGAAGCAACCTGGTCTAGTGGAAGGTGTCACTACCCATGGCAGAGGACTTGAAACTAAATGAGTTTAAGGCCCATTCCAACCCAAACCATTCTGTGATTATATGACTTAAACCCAGAAAACCTTAAACACTTTCTATAGTAAGATAAGCCAAGGAAACTACCTGGAAAAAAAGGGCGGTGGATTAGAGAACAGGCACAGGTATGACTGAAGCCTCTCGCAATCCCTTCTCAAGCCGTCTTTTTGTTTATGGGTGCTTAAATAATGTTTTAATCACATGTAACACAAGTCAAGTGTTACAACGAGGTTAAAATCTGACGTAATTTCAGTGCCATATTCTGACCACATCTGAACAACAGGCCAGTTCAGATCAGTCTGTAGCAGAGGTTAACAATGTGTCATCAGTGGTCATAGTATGGTAAGGTTACCCAAAGAGTCAGCCTCTGCTAGCGCAGTTTCAAAAGGCCAATCCAAATCAAGCATTCCAGTGGGCAATACACCGAGATTATATTAGGAGACACTGTATGGCATGGATCCCTCTCTACTAGAACAGAGATTTTTCTTTTTAAAGCAAGTACATAAAAAAATATGCTGCTTGATTTGTATTTAGCCGAACATCTGATGCAATTTTAAAGCTCTTAAAAGACATTCAAGAATTTCATTGCATGAAGTGCTTGTGTGCTCAGTACAATTAAAACATGAAAGCACTTCAGTAGGCATTTAAATTGTAGTTCAGGAGGCCAGTTCCAAGCTTCCTGATCCAAGGCAACATAACAGAGTAGGAATTCGGGAAAAGGAAATAGGATCTTTAGAACACCAGTGCAACTTCATATCCAACTGCACTTCTTAAAACTACTGTGTCAAGAACATGAATTTACTTCAAGAACATGAAACAGCCAAGCGAATTACACTGAACTGCCAGTGCAGGATTTCTGACAAAAATCTTGATGGATTTCTGTACCATCTAAGAGACAATAATAAAGCACAAAACCAAACATCAACCATCAAGTCATTCAGCCTTTGTAAGGCAACAGCACATGTAAGTCATCTGCCAGAAAGTCCTGAGCTGAATAGAGATTTTTTTTTAGCTCTAGTATTTCCAAGAACAGTTTCACACACAGTCTGCTATCTCAGTGCATCACGGCATAGGTGTTCCTTTGTTATTATCAGCTTTTCTAAGGTTGTCTGATATTAAAGAAATTACTGAGTCTAGACTTAAGTTTCACCTTTATTACTATATTCTACACACTAAATGTATTTATTCACATTTTAGAAAAGTAAATTTAAGCCTCATTTGAAGCCTCTATAATTAAGCAATATACTCACGAGTGTGAAAATGGTCACAGTCTAGTTTTAAAAGTCCTGCTACATGCATGGATAGCTTAGTTATTTCACACTTCCCCTGAAACAAGTAACCTAAACTTGCATGCTTATTTACTGTTGGGAAAAAAAATACAGAACACAGCTTAACAGAGTAAGGTAGGCATTTACCTTACTGAATTTTTCAAAGATATATGATGCAAACAATACATATAAAAACATTCTCCTAAAACATATGGTATACAGAAGACTTAAATTCCACACAAGAAGGGTTTTGGTGTCTCACACCTCCATTAACTCCTAACAAACAGAGGGTATGTGTAGAACAAAACATGGGAAGATCTTTAAGATAACTGATACCAGAGTATGTCTAAGGAACAAACAAACCTCAAGCGAAACAGTTTAAATTACTGTCTTATTTCATCATGTAAATGTATTTCTTTTCTTTTAAAATGCTTAAGATGACTTAGGTTATAATTAACATGTTTACAATATAGTAAAAGCTCTTGATATGCAGGAGCAACAACTTGCACCAATTTCATAGTAAAATGCTCTTTGGATATACATTCATTTATACAAAAATTCTATAAATTTCACTATATTAAGTAAAAAAATTTATGTAAGCATAATCATGTTAATATTGAAGGGTTTCAGTGCAAACAAACTAAACTGCCCATCACACGGTACTATCTTTCAAGCAAAATAACTTAGCAGAGATGAAATGACTTTTTAAGGGAGATGAGGAAAATGTTTTCCTATTTGCTGTGGTTGAGGGGTGAGAGGGGGGTCCCAAAAAAATGTGATTATATTTATTTTCACATCTAGTTTGTAGCAGTATTTTAAGTATGAGAACTATTTCTCTGTGTAACTGTGGATCACCCCCAGGTTTGACACCACATCCATCTCAAGCACCCTCACAGATGCAGTTGATTTGGAAAGAAGGAAACACTAGCTTCAACTGGATCCATCTTCAGCATGATTTACTCAACTCTGGTGTCAAATTCATGTACTCTGACTTCAGCATATTTAAGACTATTCAGAATAATTTAACTTAGAAGTACCTTTTTCTTATTGGAGTTGTTAATGCTAAACATCTCCATACAGTGTCTCATTTGCACTGTACTGTGCATTGTATTTCTGTTAGAACTAAGGGATCCTGCTTTTCCATTTTTCCCAAAAAAATTTACAAAAAGAGCAATAAAACATTGTAGCTGGAATTCTTTTCTTCCAACGACTTTGTGTTATAAGAAATAAATCCCTGTGCACTAACAGGTACATGCTAAATATCACTAAGTGGGTAACCATTTACCCTGGCAATTCACATTTTGTTTTGCAGGGTAGTTTGTTTGTTTGTTTTTGCTCCTTTTTATATAAAGTAGCTCTTTATGCTGTATTCCATAAAATTTATACTTACCTTGGCAGACTCTGCATCACACGGTACATAAAGCGTGCACGATACAGAGCACCTACTTAAAGAAACACACTCACCAATACATAAAGTTTTTCAAATGTTAAAACAGAAATTGTGTTGTCTATGAGCATGTTTTCTGCCCATCTGTTCTCACTAAGCATGCTTTTCCTAGTATGCTGTTGCTTACATTTTAAACTTAGAGGCATCTGTGAAAAACGTAAGAGCTGGTAGGCTGTAAGAACTGATCTACTTTTGGCCTCAGAAAAAGAAATCTATTATTGGCATTCCCTTCTTTTGCCTCAGAATAACAATTTAAACATCAGTTTCAGATTAGATTGTTTCCACATGCTGTAATAGAAGACAGAATTGTGTTTCATTTAAAATTAGTGTCCTTCAGAGATGATATCTCTGTCAAGTATTTCTTTCAGTGAAAGAAAGGCTAGTCCAGCTGACACTTAGACACTCTTGACACTAATTTAAAACACACAGAAGGTATAAACCAGATGATTCTTTAACTTCTTCACACGTATAGCTACAGCCTTCATAATCCTAGTTTCAATGAAGAACTAAAGCCCGGAGTGGATAGCTACAGGATATTAATAGAGTAAGAAATACAGCAAAGATAGCTTTAAATGGCTTATTTCTTACCACTATTACTTGTTATTAATAAAAACAGTTAGAGCCGTGCTTATTTTCACAACTTAGTCCAACTCGTTTCTGGATGCAGTGTCATCCCTAGTCTGAATCATACTTACCCAGCACAATTGTTACACACCAGAATACTACCACACACATTCAACTCACATGCAATTCTGACATCAGTACCTGTAAAAACACATCTGGGTCTATCTCCTGAGTTCCCCCTCACCTCAGTCATGCAAATACCTATATACAAACCTAGACAAAATACTGGGATGCCCCGCTCCTTGTTTCACCTTCTCACTCCAAGAGATTAACACAGGTTTATTATGCAGCACAAAAGGTAGTTAATACTTCTCATGCTTCACCACAAAAGTTCCACAATAATTTTAAAATCTGTAGCAGATTTGCCAAATTTAAATCTACCTGCTCAAATTAACCATTTTTCTCTTGCTATCACTTACTTCCATGTTAGAGATCCTTGCTCTGCTGAAGTCCGTATTCAGTTGTAAATGTAGAAGTTGTTATAGCCCTACTATAACTAATGAGAACTTCACCATATCACTCAACCTTTCTAACCATGTCAGGCATTTCACTATCAGTGCAATTTTGGTAAAAGACAGACAATTTAACAAAAATAATGGCATATGGTCACGTATTTTCAAAGTGAACTGCCTGTAGTTCCATAAGTGCTTTAATGTTTCATATGTTGCAATTTAAGATTTATTTCTAAAAATTCAAGTTTAATTGGAAAAATCCTTTTTAATTCAAATAATGGATTTTTTATACTAGGGATAAGCCAACTTAAAATAGAAAAGTTTGTACATACCTTAGGTTCTAGGAAGTACCCTTTAAAATACCGATAACAAACAGGAACTCCTCTAGGAAGCTCTACGGTACCTTTCCATAATTCACTGTGGGGAAAAAGAAAACAAGAACAAAACAGTTTCTAAATACAGGCTAATAGCATCTCAGACACGTGTCTGTCCTAAGTAATATTCTAAAATACAGCTTGGCATACTGCTGCAAGAAAGATTTTTACAAAGTAACTTAGCCTAATATGCACACAGCACAATAAATACTTACACTGAAATTGCGCTTTCTAATCTCAAGATCTGAAGTGCTCTAATGGAAAAAGAATTCTCATCCTCATTTAACAGATGGGGAAAACATGATGAAACAATTCAGGAACTCATTCAAGATCACACAGTGAGACACTGACAGAATTACAAATATATCCTGCAAGCCCTATTTTCCTGCATCATACAAACAGTGACAGGCTGGGTACCATTTTAAGATAACACTGAATTCCTCTGCTGCATTTAACTTTCTTCTCATAGTCAAGTACATATACACACAACCACTTCCTCCTATCTCTTTATAGCTACAATATGTATTGTACAGATTAACAAAAAATAAACATTATATGACATTATATGATTCTATGATTATAAATGTCTCCTGTAATTTCCTGTATAGCTCTGGGACTGAGAATTACCCATAGCACTTTCTTGCTCAAAATGTCTACAACTAAACTAGTGAAATATGCCAGTCACCACGATTGAAGCATCATTTGTAACTAGAAAAGCATACCCAAATTAAATATTTTCTTAGACACATTCCTGAACATACAAAATGTTCAAAAGCAGTTCGAGAATTTTACTAACAGTAAAATTTTACTCATTAGCTTACCAACTCAAAGCCACAATAAGTCTGTTGCTCCAGAACTCCAGCTACTTCAAAGAGAATAAAAAACCCCAAAACCCAACTCACTGGTCATCAGTTTGGAGGACCACTGCAAGTTGTGGATTCCAATTTCCCAAAGTACTGCAGCTCCCGCATATTGCAAAAACCTCTCCTAAAAAAGAAAACAACCCAAGCAGAAGAAACCCACAATCATCATTACTTAAGCATGTATGTAATTGAGAAGTATAGCCTACATGGTCAAACTGTCAAGTACTCTAAACATACACCCCAGAGTCATCCATCTAAACTCCCTCCTCTTTGTCATTCAGAAAGGTGTTTTTCCCCCACCCAGAACAAAACAGCATTTTCTTCACCATCATAGGGATCTCACCAACAGAGAGATTAGGTTTTTCAGTTTTGAGGAAATTCTTATGCCTCCCCAATTATTTCCATTTTGCCCAGTTATACAGCTTAATCTAGTAAAAGATTCCACCAGAACTGCTTATGAAAGAAACCTCTGCAGACCTAACAACTGGGAGGGGAGGGAAGGATCTACAAAAGCCAGGAATTAAGTTAAGATAATATGTTCCTAAAAAGCCTACTGAAATAATTTCAGAGAACATCTTGACCTACAGTACTTTTTTAATAAATTTTTTTGTTCCAATTTATTGAGGGGAATTAGATTAAGCTTTGTAGATGCTCACTGTAAACAGAAATAGGCAGACAAAGACAATATGTATATTTACTACATAACTCACTACACACAACTGCCTAGAGCCAGATGCTTTACCTTTCCCACTTTGTACTGGGGCATATTATAGTTTGTTTTTGCAGGGAGGAGATAAAGGGAAGAGGGAAGACCACTTAAATACTACACAGTTAGAATTTCTGACTGGAGATATTAAAGAGAAGCTAAAATTCTTTTAATATCCCTTTAAAAGAGCAGCATTTAGTAAACCTTAGTGTACATGCTAGCTAAACTCTGCAGTGCCATCTAAGTTATATTCCTCTTAGTAGCAGGTGGTTAGAATAGTTTTCTAGCCTTCATTTTTAAATGAACATGTGTGAACACCTAGTGAGTACTTATCACTAAAAGTACAACACACGAAAGACAACATTTGAGTAAGATAGAGTTGCCCCTAAACTCACTTGGACAGTTACACTGCAAGGCTGAACCAGGATTTGTAAAACGCTGCTTACATCATCCCAGGAAAGGCTCAAGTGAAATGCATCATAAACTGCAACTGCCTTTCCAAAGGCAACTCTGAACTCAGCAGAGTTTGGTTTTGTGTTCTAAGTTCAGGGGTCTTCCATTTCTCCCCTCCCTTTGCCAGGTAATTCAATGCTGCTACTTGCAGACTTCTTTCAGCTATGGCAAAGAGGAAGCTACTCAAAGGCTCCTGCCCAGTCTCAAAGCTTGCAACAGCAGCACTGATGTTGCAATCTCTCTGCCTGGGACAGCTCTGTTGAGAAGTGTATAGATGAGAGCTAGAAGCTCCAGGTTTTCTTTTGTAAGAATCTTTGGCCACCTAGCAGTCTCTTGGTATGGGACCTGAAGGAGTCACAGCCAGTAAGCACTGACCCTCTTCCTTTTGCTAGGACAAGGTAAAAATGAAGCAGTGCATGTCACAAATATGCGAAAGCCTTATGCCTGTTCATCACCATTGTTGACTCTCAAAGTGGTTTGGCAAGAGGGAGTGAGTCAAAGCATTTTTTCTATGCTGGTGTTGCTCTTTCATCCTGCCAGTTAGCCTGGCTTTGCCATCAACAGGAAAGGACAGTGATGAGAACACGGAGAGCAGGTTAGTGCTCAAGGTAAGGGTTCCTGTCTCACCAACTAAATACTCACCATGGTGATCTGACAACCAGTACATGACATTTCTACATAACGCCAAATTTTGCTTTTTGTAAAATTGTTGATACCTCTGAAAGCCTCTCTTCTTTCATAAGACTGCATCTTGCCACTGCTGCATCTCAAAACTCTTCTTCCCAAGTCAAAAGCAGAAGTGTCAATATTGTCATAAGCAGAAGCAGCCCTCAGTATCACCTCTTTATGCTATACATATGGGGAGTATTTCCAGGCAATTCTTTGTAACCTGCTAGTGAGGCAGTACCTAATTCTCCCTAATCCTACTTTTTTTTTTTTTTTTTTTGGTGGTTTTTATCAAGAGAAAGTT
>NDXB01003532.1:0-111200 GCA_002631895.1 Agapornis roseicollis | reverse complement strand
CGAAAAATAAGAAGCCGGGGGGGGGGGGGGGGGGGGGGGGGGGGACAGGCAGGTAAAGCTCATAATCAATCACCATTCCTCCTGGGCAGAGTTAGTTAAAAGATGTTTAAACACCTACAATTTTTTTTTCTGAATCTTCTCTTCCTCTCAATCTATCCCCCTACTAACTACTGCTGCCTTTATATTCCTTTTCTTCTCCCTTATGTCATTCTCCCCACACCAAGGGAGATGTCTTTTCAGTGCTAAAATTAGAGCAAGAAAATAACAGCAATATAGATGCTTGTGGTCATGTATTCTAATTCTGCATGTAATCTTTTGCAAGTAACATTTCTGTAAATGATAAAATCCCAAACTACTGAAGCTGGAAACAATCTCAGTTAACCTGAATTCCATGAAGGGCACACCTTTTATGAACTTTGTCACATGCATGTCATTGGGTGGTCTGTGCATTAACAGTGACACATTCTAGCATTTATTTTTAGCAGTTATATACAGACACAGAAGCACAGCATGTTTCAGTGCTGAAACTAAAATTGGAGTTGTGAAATTGGTCCCATATGACATAAAAATGCTCAGTTTAAAGCTGAGAATATAAACTACTAGTGTGCATTTATTATGACACTGAATAGTTGAAAGCCCTGGCTGCGTTCACCGACTTGTCCTTACTTGGACACCCTTTAACTGCAAAGGCAGAGAAGTCAAAGGAGACATGAAGCAGGCAAAAATTCCTTGCCAAACACAGCAGGTAAGTGGCAGATAAAACCTGAACCCACTTCCCCAAAGCAAGAATAGGATTTTGCCCTGTAAAAAAAAGCTATTTCCAAAGCTAATGCAACACAGAATTAGAGAATAGTCAGGGTTGCAAAGGACCTTAAGATTACCTAGCTCCAACACCCCTGCCATGGGCAGGGATACCATACACTAAGCTGTGTCACCCAAGACTCAGAATCAAACTTGACAAAAGCCAGTATGTCTGCCTGCCTTCAAATTAACTGCCCATCCATTCCGAGAGAAAAAAAAATCTGAAACCCTGTTAAGTCCATGTAGGTTTTAGCCTATCTTGTAAAAATTCTGTGCACTTACTTGCAAGGTATCTGCAGGCTTTCTTAAATCACCTGGAAAAAGGTTTAGTTTTCTGTATAACAGTAGTTAACTGTATTGAGACTTTGATAAACTGATCTTCTACAGCTGTCTAAAATTCTGCTCAAAAGGCATTTTATCTCAGATCCCCACTCAACCTGCCTAAAGGATGTATATCAGGAGAAGAAAAACTGGTTTACATCACTAAACACAGGGCTGATTTTTCTAGCAGAACTGCAGCTACAGGTACTGCACTTACATCCATATTTAGGGTCTAAGTACTACCCCTCATTTTGAAGAAACATCTTTTCTTGCAGAAACACAGAGCAAAGAAAATAGATCAGCTTGATTCATTAATAAAAAGCATACATTGTGTATTACCATGCACCTATAAATCATTCTGTACTTTCAAGACACAATACAAAAATACTTTATTTAGCAGTAAAAAAGGCTAAGTTCAGCTGTCTAGCTACTGATGGTTCCTTAAGACATGGAGTAACTTAATTCCCAGAGGGCAATGGTAAGAAATCCTACACATTCAAATTCTCTGGCCGGTAGGTGTCAGGCAATCTTAAACCCTACTTTTCTTCCTTCAGATTTTCAGCATTGCCTCACCAAAAGAGCTGACAACAACAAAATGCTCTCCACTCCCCACATCTGTAAAAATGGACTGTTTGGGAGAATGCAAAGACTCCTCAGCTTGAAGGGGTCATAACTGTCTGCTTAGGGGAACTGAAACAAGTTAAGAAGAGTTACATTAAAAATATTAAACATTTCCTAATCAGCAACTATTAACAAAGCCAAGCAAGCAGATTTACAAACTAGAAGTCCTTGTGCAACAACCATTTTAAACCTAACTTTGGGTTCAAAAGTATGAAAGCTGTATTCACATCTGTTACAACTACACACACCCAAATGCAAACAACTGCCCCTCACCCTGTGTCCCACTTCCTCCCTTTGGTCAGCTTTTATAGGCTGGAACTACATGCAAGCAAGAAATGAACACCTGAATGTAGGTCATTTACTCATGGGAAAGAGGTTTCACCCAGGTAGACATTCACACAATGGCATCAGCACTTCACTAAAACAACGAAACAAAACCCCAAAGTGTTTCTCTACCTTGATTCTTGCTTTTCCAACAGAAACATGTTCTTTCCTCTGCCATGTCACAGTTCAACTCACACTCTCCTCCTCAAACAAAGCGAACCCTTACCTTTCAGTTTCTGGAGGTTTCCCAAGGAGATGGTGACTGCACAGCAGCAGCACTCCGAGTCCTGGGGCTTCGCTAACCTGCCTTTAAAAGCTTGACTCAGGTAACACTGCCCATCAACCAACCTCACCCACAGGCTGTCTGCAAGGTTTCCAGAGCAGGGGCAAGAAAAACAGGCTGGTAGTTGGTCATGTACAATCTTGGTTCCCCTGCTACAACACAAAGATCTCCTTACAGTCTTAGGAAGAAAAGCAACTGGGAATGCTACAATTTTAGAAATCCACTTACTTGCCTTCATACACTCAAAAGAAAAGCAATGAAGATTTTAAGCACAGTACCCAGCAGGTTGAACAGAAGACAAAAAATGTGCTCTTTGTTCTAATATTGCCCATAAAGCTCTCCTTTCACAATCTCCTCCTCCTCATGGGCACCTGAAGCAATACAAGAACAACAGGAGTTGATGTATTTCTCTAAGTAACATTAAACACAAGCTCTCCCATCCTGATTCTAGAGGGGCACTTATAAAAGATGCAGGCAAACAGCTGTGGACCCCTAAAGGCACTTGGAAGGAGTGAAAAAATGACCTTTCAGACCCTCTTTCTGGCATAACACAATCACCTACTAAACAGCACAAAAATACCATAGCTTCCTCCAAAAATGAGGTAGCAAAGGACATCAATGGATGGGCAGGACAATTTTTCACTGTAGTCAAAATATACCAGAACATAGACTTAATTTAATAATTCCAAGATCAAAGTTCTTTTGAACTTTGTGGCTTACAGGTTTGGTGGTATACAAAAGCCCTTCAGCTTACACACACACACACGTGCCTTAATTTCCTTAACCTCTGTAATTAAGAGGTATTAATATATTTTAAGAGGTGTTGGCTGCTTGCTGTCCCATATCTCATACTCAGTATTTCAGGCTTAGATAAACATACACCAAGTAATCTGTGACAATCCTGCAATATAAGAGCCTGGCTTGCAAACACTGAACAAATTTTAGACTCGAAAATTCAGAGCATTCATAAAGCCAGATGACACACTCTCCCTCAGCACAAGGGAGATTCTTAATAGCAACTCGAAAAGGTTTTTGAGGATCTGACTTATAATGGTGTAAAGACAATGTCTGAGACAGGCTTGAAGTATGATGTGATCACTTTTTTGTACTGCAGGGCCTTACACAGCTGAAGGCCTTGAACTTTCTTTTTGCTGTATTGACAGAAGGCTTTCACAATTAAGCACCTATACTCAGCTAAATCTGAATGAAAAGCTGACTTTATCAACAGAATTGGCTGTAAGGGCTGCAGAATGGCTGATTACACTTACCAGTGGAAGGAAAAAGATACATAAACATAGAACAGTGGAACTGAAGGGAGACAAACCAAGACCCACCAAATTCCACGCTAGCATTCTAAACTGGGGGTACCCAAAGGGAACATTTCCATTTAACTAATCAGAACTCGTAACAAAAAAAAAAAAAAAGAGAAACAAAATACTGCTCTTCTGGTATATAAGGGATCCAAAGTTTCCCAAGTTTTATCCTCTCCAGAATGCAGCTATTGGGAGTGAGAGCAACTTCATTTAAGCTCCTAAAATCTAGATAACCCAGACAATGAGACCATGACCTTTTGCATGGACTTAGTCCATTGAGGACAGCCAGCATTTGGCAACATGCTGACAAGAAAGGCAAAAAGCAGCATACTGTGGGACATTCCTTCCCCTCAAAAAGTCCCAAAACATTATCCAATAAACAATTTGTAGGAGTTTCTGACGTAAGGTTATCAACCGAAAACCCTCTTGGGTAACATTAAGGATAACTGGATAATAATACAGATTTTTCAATGAGGGTAAAGTACAACTTATAAAAGTATGTTTCTAATGGGTGATTTTGTTTAAAGATAGCCAGGCATATACATTTTTTTATAGGTACTTAATGGTATTCTTCAATTAAAATGAGACAACTTGGTACCTAGGTGCCCTGATATTCCTGGAATGCATTTTAATATTTTCAAACATCTGGTTCTTACTGTAAGAATATTTTCAACCACTGTATTATTGACTTGGCTTAGTTATCTGCAGAAAAATAAAGACGGATCTGTGCACAAACAGGCTGTTCCATACCATTTGCACACATTTCATCACGGATCACAGTGCAGACTACTGGCACTGCAAAAAGCAAACATAAGCTCAATTATTTCAAAATATCACTCCCATTTATTTTTTGCACTCAAAGATCAAAAAGGTAAGGACAAGAAGGCTGCATTATTTTTGCTTTTATTTTTCCGATTCTCCAACTTAAAAGCAGACTTATGAGATATATCAACACCAAGGAGAGGTCTAGTGCCAGCCTGAAGCAGGGAAAAGGTGCCACAGTATCGGCCAAGTCATTTGACATCTGAGAGTGCATGCTGGCAAGAGCGGGGCAATGCAGGGCAATGCAGGGCACCACAGCTCCCTGCAACCTGCCTCAGGAAGCCTGCATATGAACACTACCTTGCACTGCAGGACAAGGTACTGCACTTACATTCCGCCTTCTTGAAAGCTGTACCATATGCAGCAATAGAAAATCCAGCACCATGCGTTGGCTCTAGTGCTGTGCTGAACAGAGGGATGAGGCTCATCACACAAAACTGCTGGTTTAAGACTCAGTTTTGCCATTTCTACTCACAGAATTACTCTAGAGCATAGAAATACTACTTCAGACTATACCTTTAATATTTAAATGACATCTAATCAAATCCAATTAAACCTGTAGTATGAGGAACAGATGTTGTTGCTTGCGGTTGGTCCTAATAAGGTATCAGAATATTACAGACCACATCTAAAGCAACAAATTAGGTACATAATAAAATTAAGTAACAAAAGGTGACACCACCTGGGTTTCAGAACAAGGCCGGAGGATACGCCTGTCAGGACATTCACTCCAACAAGTGAAGAATTTTTAGACACAGCATTACAGCATCAACACCTTCATTTTCACTCAAACAACCACAAGGTTCTTCCTGCCCTCTCCTTCCCCTTTTCCCCTCCCTGCACCTTGACTGCATGAGAAAGGACAGTCACGAAGTCAGAAGCTCTCATACTGCATTGCAGTATTAACACTGGACAGAAAACAAACTTGCATGCAAGATCTGGACACGTTCGATTCAAAGGCAGGAATTTTACCAATAAGGCTACGCTGACATTTAGAGAGAATCAAAGCCTAAGTGCTATTTCTGAAACGGCATCAAAGTAGCATACAGAAAAATATCTTTAAGATGCTATTTTCAGTATCAATTTTACTATCCATTTGCAGGGCCAAGCCAGCCCTGGTAATCAAGCACAAGAACCCTACCTGACATACTACCTTTGCCTATAATGACTCTGCTTTGTTTTGAATAACAAGACCTTAATGGGTTTCAGCATGTTTTAAATACCTGTCCATGTAGCAGATTCTTCTGTCTTAGCTATGTTATAGCAGCTTTGCAAACAAAGTTCTTAAAGTAAACCAGACCAGCATCAGTTTGATTTCTCTTTGCTGAGGTGTTGCTCATTATTAACACGTGTCTGACAAGATCTTTAACAAGGCAGCAATTAAGCTCTTTATAATCACATTAATATTCTTCACTTGGGAATGACATGGACAAGTAAGACTCATAATGCTCCCCACAGCTCTCAGTATTCAACACAGCAACAAACAACCTTTCTTACAGGGTTTTCAAAGCCTCTATCCATTTTATTGAGGAGCAGTCGGCTTTACTAAGAGATTAATTTTGTGGCAGCTTACTAGCTTCTATTGAAGACACACGGTATTCCCCTGACTAATTTTTTGTATTTTCTACAATTATTTTACATGCAACAGTGTTACAACACATGAAAAACTACAAGGAAAAGTGTCTCTTATGATAAAAAAATTATTTCACTTAACTATTACACTCTGCCATTAACACTTCAAACATTTTGAAGGCTAAACTCCATCTAACACCACATGCTTTAATGAATTAAAACACAAGACATGCTATGGATTGAAAAAGAAGAAGAAACAATACAGAAATTAATCTGTGCCTCCTGCAGCAGCCTGGTTAGGAAGCAAGTAATGAACTTAATCTAGCATTATATTATTGGCCTCAGTGACACCAGGCATACTGCAACGCAAGCATTACTGGAGCGTTCCTTTCAGTCCAAAGCGGAGACAAAGAGCAAAGCGGATCAGCGCACACACCCCAAGCGGAGCCGACCGGTGCAGAAGGGTGTCCACCAGCTGCACCCCGCCGACCTGACGGGGACTTACTGCCTGCTCCCGGCCCGCCGCGGGCGGCTGCAGTCCCGCACACCCCGCACAGCGGCCGGCTGCTGGCCGGGAGGAGGCGCGCCACAATCCCAGACCCACCCCGTCCCAGCCTCGCTGCCGCTTACATAATGCAGCGGCCGCGGGACCGCCCCGGGCGAGAGCTTTCGGCGGGGACGTAAATAAACAGAGCGGCCGGCAGCCCGCCAAGCCACGCTCACGGGGTGCCGGTTCCACCGCAGCGCCGGCAGCACGATGCCCCCCCCGCACCTCGGGCGCCCCCAGGCATTGCGGCCTCTCGCTCCCCGCCTCCCACCCCCCTCAGGAAGCCACACGCGCTTCCCGCGGCTGCCCTCACGGCCGAACGCCATCCCTGCCCTCCAGTCACCACACACCCGAGGAGCGCGGCACCGCTCCCACAGCGCCCTGCCCACACCGCGAACCCACAGCCCCCTAATCCCTCCAGGCCTCCTCAGCAGCACGCACCGACCAACCGCTCCCTGTCACCGCACAGCCCCTCCGTGGCACCCGGCTCAGCGGCACGGACTGACCTGCCTACGCTCCGCTCCCGACTTCCAACCCGTTTCGTGCGGGGCTGCGGGAGGCACCGCCCGGGTTCCCGGCCCCTCCTCCCGCGGCCGGGGTCCGCGGCCACTACCCAGGGCCGCCTGACAGCGCGGGGGAGGGGAGGGGGCGGCGCGCCCGACAACCGGTTCCAGCTGCCCCCGGCCGCACCGCGGAGGGGCGGGGCGGAGGAAGTGGCCTCACGTAACCTCCCCCAGCAACGAGTCCCGACCCGCGGCTTTGTCCCCGCCTTCCCCGCTACAGCCAATAGGAAGAGAGCAGGAAGGGCGGGGCTTTTCCTCGAAAGCCCAGGGCAGGGGTGAGGGCGGGGCCGGAGGACGGGGCAAATGGCGGGAGGTGGCTAATGTAAGGGCGGGGCTATGTGGGCAGGAGGCGGGGCTATGTGGGCAGGAGGCGGGGCTATGTGGGCAGGAGGCGGGGCTAAGGCAAGGTGTGGTGCGCGAAGGGAGCTGGAGCCTGGACGCGGTTGTGTGGGGCGGTGAGGGGAAGGCAGCTCTGGGTTGTGGTTGTCTGTCCGCAGTTTTCTCCATCTCCTCAGTGCTAGGCTCCAGCAGTTCCCTCCATAGCAACCTACCTAGCACTGTTCGCGCGGTACCGCCTGTGAGGAGTTTGGGATAGCTTCCTCAGTGCCCTGTCGGTACCGGGGGGCAAACCGGCCTTCTCGGGTCTCCTCAGGAGCACGCATCAACCGTCCCCTGCTGCTGCCGCACAGCCCTACCGTACACGCATGGGCCGAGCTGGGTAGCAGCTTTGCTGAGGTGAGGTGGACTTCCATTAGCACCTTTGTACCCTGGAGGTTGCCTTACCTCAAGCTGGGGCCCTAGGAGCGGGGAGGCTGCGCTGGGGACAGGCAGCTCTGTTTTCTTGTGGTACCCTTGAGTCTCAGTAGCTTAGGCAGTCTGTGAGCTCATGGCGTCGGGGATTCAATGGTTTTTTTTGTGCATGCCTGTTTTTGAAAGGCTTTAGTCTCTTTAGTGGATTTGGTTTTGGCCATCTCTCTCCACGTGCATTTTCTTGAGGCCCTGTGCCAGTGTTCCAGCACGGACCTGGGCTGGGGCTCACAAGAAGGCTGCCTGCTGTCATGCAGGCTCTGCCTCTTCCTCTACACGGGTCCGGTTGCCCGTGGGTCCAGCTCCGTAGGCAAGAGGGCTGTCATTCATGGTACAGCTAAAAACATGTCTTCATAGCAATGGCACCAAGGCAACCCGATGTGGGGATGCCCACACTGGAGTTCTGAAGCTGCAGGCAAATTTTAACCATGGTATTTGTCTGTTTCAGGGTACCTAGGACTATTGGGTGGAGACCCCAGGGAGATTTGCTGCACTAAAAGGCAGTGTTGTGTTTGTAACTTCTGGCCTTTACAAGACCTGATTTTATGACGAAAATAGTGTCCCACTGGAATTCACCCAACAAAGCATTAGCAAATAAAGGGAAACTATTTTCCTCTGCATTTTTGAGGGAGCTTGTTCTCTGTTTTGTAGAAGACTTACAGATTTGTGAGAATATGACCAGTCCTTTAGTAATAAACTTGCATTAGTAGTTTGGTAAGTAACTTGCTTCTGCTTTATACAACTTGTGTCAGCTAACAAAGAAGCTGCAGTCTCATTATGCAGAGAAACCACCTATCATGTCTAGTACTGGGCGTTAGCACAGTTACAAGTAGAGCTTTACAGGTACAGCTTTATGCCTTCCTTCTATCCATCTTTAAATGGAGAGCTATTTTCCATTAATTCATCCCCTGCAAATCCAGACATAAGTAATTTTTAATATGGCCCTGGATGTCATAGGGAAAATGAATATTAATATCAGATGGTTTATACTAGAGAAGTATGAAATATATCTGAATTGCTGAGGTCTTTATATAAGCATTGCAACATGAGAGTACCCTGCTTAAAGGAAAAAAATGGTAGGGGAAGGTATGCAGTAAAAGCAAAAGCTGAAAGCAATTTATTTTGAAGCCAAAAGAATAAGAGGAATTCCTCTAGGTAAGGAGGGAGTGCTGGTGAAAAGTGCTTGTTGAAAAATGGGGATCTTGTTAAACACGGATGTGAACTACTCCAGTTACAAACCCTTAGTAATTAAGTAAACATTAGAAGCCATCACTCCTACAGGTGTACCCCAGCAGTGATTGAAGAAAAGGGAAGAAGAAACTTCAGAGAAAATACTATTTAAAAAAGGAATTGCCTACTGGTTTTCTCTTGCCTGTTTTTTCAGGTTTATTTGTTCAAGTCATTTGTTGTAAAGCTGGGATGGAACTAGACACTTTCAAACATGCTTTGGTGTGTTAAATTTTTACAAAAATGTAATATGGTGCCAGTCATTTTATAAAATTGTACCATTAATTTTTTGATAAAACCTACTAGGATAACACTTGGTCTCTTTCAGCTCTACTATTTATTTCAAAAATGCCTTTATCTAGTCAAAACTATTACTGCATTTCCTACAATAATTTATTATAGCTTAAAATTGTAATTCAGACCCTAAATGGATTTAAGAAATACTCATGCATTCATTCTCTTTAAAATGTACATCTCCCTGCTTCTTCACTAAGATAACAGAAACTAATATAATGAGCTCAACTGAAATGCTTAGAGAATTCTCTTCTCTGGTAAGTTTATGTGGTTGATTTCAGCTAAAAGATGCAATTTTATCAAATAATTTTTAAATTCTTTGGGTATCTTAAAATACTATATACTCATTTGGAAAGAATACGAATACGAATTTTTGTGCTGCACTAAGAGAAACAGCTGATTCTGTGCAGCATTAATTGGTCATGGCAACTTTCAAGGACAAATTTTTTCTTTAAAGGTAACTTGAGTTTGTCAAAATCAGAGATGAAGTTCTTCTTAATTTTGGTTAGCTGCTTGATTCCTTTCTCTAAACCGTTAATGTTACCAGGATTGCATCAGGAGGGCTGAAACACCTCTTCTGCTCTCTACTCTGTCTCAACCTGCGAGATGCCTGCCTTGCTTTGCTCTTAAGCCTTTCATTGAAATGCAGATTTTAATAGCTTAATTCCTGTAAATAATTCCATTGCACTCCTTGGTCTTGCTAAATAAACCAAAACCTGCTAATTAATGATGACTAAGCTTCTGCTCAGTGCAGAGCAAGTAGGAAAAGGGTGGGATGAAAAATACTGTTATGTCTTGGCTTAAGCTGAAAAAAGTCTACATTTAATTAAGCTTGCCAGTGTCCTTTTTTACTTTCCTCCTCCTTAAGGAGTTGCTTCAATATGGTTGGATCAGATAAGGTCTTATTTTGTCATGACGCATCAGGCAAGTCTCAGCTACTCCTTGAGATAATATTAAACTGTAGAGTAATTAGAACATATAAATGAGTTTATAAAACTCAGAAGAATTTTAAATACCTGCCCCAAAAGTTAAGATTGATGGTCTACTTTCATTGTTTACAATGCAACAAAATAATAGCAAAGGAAATGAGGTTTTGTATCATACAACCTGAGCTGAATTGAGTTGCTCTTTGCAAAACTCACAAATCTAGAAACGGAAAGCTGCAAGATCTGTTTCCAGTGTACAAACACAGACTGTTTAAACAATGTGTGCATGTGTTTGAAAGCATGTTTTCCCCTTTCCGCTGCAGTAATTTACTAAGAATTACTAGTACTTAGCCAGTACTGTCTGGCAGACTGCTGTGTTCTGGCAATGATACAGTTCTGGATGAAGTTGCTGAGCAGAAGAGCTAAAAGATGCCCTGTGCATGCAGCCTCCCCAAACACTGTGGAAGCTGTTTTAAAACTGGACCTTGCTGCCAGCCATGATGTAGGGTATGAAGCAGGGAGGGTTGGAGGTGATTTGTGCCATAGGTGCGGAATATTAAATTAGCCATAAGGCTATAGTAGTTGAGATGTGAATCATGGAATCATAGAATCATAGAATAGTTAGGGTTGGAAAGGACCTTAGGATCATATAGTTCCAACCCCCCTGCCATAAGCAGGGACACCTCACCCTAAGGCATGTCACCCAAGGCTTCATCCAACCTGGTGGGACTTCCTCAGCCTGTTGTTTTGTAAATGACAAGAATACCTGCCCAAGTGCTGGAAGCAAGTGGTTGAGGCTAATCTATAGAGTACACTAGCAAACCTACCCTAGAAAGGCACTAGGAAATGCCTTTGAGGTTTTACGTTTGGCTACATTTCTGTAGCCAATGTCATATTTCCTTCAGTTGCCAGAATTATACATTCAACCTGGAAATCAAGCTTCATTCATACTATAAGTAGTTAGGAAGTGAACATTAAATTACAGATGTGCTTCTTTCTCCTTCATAGTTTGCATTATCAGTTCCAGTGAAGTGGTTATATTGACACCAGCGTTCACAGCTGATGAAAGCTGTGTGTATTCAGATGAATTGCACTCCTTGGTTTACTACACTTGATTTTTCTGCAGTTGTTTCAGCTCTGATGGATGATTGTGAATAAAAATAGCTGGTAAAAATATGTAAATGAATGCACAGCATTAGGCAGGCAGTATCTCATTAGCTGTTTTTAATCTTTCTATAAAATCACTGATTCTTGAAAATACACTTCTGACCATTTCCCTGGCACTGAGAGAATTGCTGTATCATTATCTAATGAGAAATCTGGAATTTACAGGCACTAAGGAAAAGAAATGCAAAAAGACTGGAAGGTACCAAGCAAGAATAAAAATCGCAAGACAGTAGAACTGCTATTAGCTTGGCAAAAGCCCCTCAGTCTCATAGAATGATGAGAAAGGATTATTAGAAAAAGGACTGTTATGCAATAACATTTTCTCTTTAATATATCATGTAATACAGTATCATATATTTTTCTCTGTGGACAAGTTAAACATCAGGGAGCACAGAAACACACTACAGATTAAGCAAGAACATGAGGCTGTGTTCAAGGCTTTTTAAACGCTTAGAGTAGGGAAGCCTTGAAGGTAAGCAAAAGGTGTGGAGGGAGGAGAGCAATGCTACTCTAGATCTGCAGTAGCTCAGATTTCTCTTTGTCTGGGGGAGATTATTGCCTAATACGAGGACTAGATATGCTGGTAGCAAATGTAACCACAAACCAGAAAGTGGATAAGAGCATAAAAAAAACCCCAAAACCAAACCAAACAGATCCAGAAAAACCCCAAACCCAGGTACTAATACAATATTGCAGAAATTAGATTTGGATTAGGAATGAGAGATATTATAATCTTGCTGTGAAGGTGCCTGAGCATGATTTGGTTTTTGATCTAAGTTGGCTTACAGTTTCTCAAATGAAACATGTCTAAATGAAGTTTAATTGTGAAAGACCTAAATAAAGAATTGAAGTACCACACCAGCAAAGCACCACCTTTCAACTAGCCAAAGTCATTAAACCTAGACTTACCACAGCAAAACCAGTATCTAATATGAATCTTCCTTGGGTTTTTTTACATAACCAAATCAAGTTATATAGTAAGTATTATGTGTATGTGCAACTTAAGTTATATAGCAGGTTATATACATAACTTTTTTGTTCATGTTTTGTGTATGTGGTGTTATGGGAACTCCTGGCTCTGTCTGCATGCCAATTGCAAGCTGTTCTCTTGTATTCTGGCACAAATGGTTGTGGTGTGGTGTTGTCTCTGAAATCTTGTTTCTGAAATTGTACTCAAGACTCCCCACGCTCCTTTTGCCAGCAGCACCCATTTCACTCTGTCAGAGATGAGGGTGATCAGCTAATGAGAAACGGTGGTTGCTGAATATGACACAGATAAGGTTGATTATTTTTTTTGTCTTTTTGCCCTTCTCAACAGCAGAAGGAACACCTGCCCTAAGATAAGGAGAGATGGGATTTCCTATGACAGCAGGATGTTTGACTCTGTGGTTCAAAATCCCATTTCAAAGGTCATGTTTGTGCTTTAAATAAAATGTGAGGCTGAATTTTATGCTCTGCCAGATAACAATAGCAGTGATGCAAGTGCATCCTTTGGACTCCACAGGTCAGGGCTAGTGATAATCTGGGGCTTCAGTGTGGTGGTGCCCAGTCTTTCCCCAGGGGGAGGACAGTGGTGCTCCCAGTACCCATGTGAACAACACAGGGCCCAACAGAGAGAGAAGTATGACACTTATTGTCCATTGGAGCTTTCTACTTCCATGCTCAATGTTACCTGAAAGTGTGCCTGTACTGAATACACATGGAGAAAGTAAGTGGGAGACCTCAAATCCAATACAGGAAAATTAGTTTTTTCTATTGTCTGTTTCTCCTCCATCTGCACATACATACAGTGACAAAGAAACATGTTTTAAGTTTTAGTTATCAACATTATAGTCTTTACAAGTACAGGCTCCTCTGTGTGACTGATATTTCTTCCTTTTTATACTTATTAAATAGGTATAAATTCTCCTGTGGTAACCCAGGGCTTAAGGCACTGTTGTGTCTGGAAATGCAACAATACCCAGGCAGACAATTTCTTTCTTGTAAGCAAAATTCAGTCTGAGGAGAAGCTAAAGGTGTGTGTGGCCTAAAGCCAATCTGACATCTGGCTGCAGCATTTAGGCTCTGCCATGCCTCCTCTTGCACTCCCACCTGCCCTTTGTACTCTCTCAGGTCCTTGTTTAACCTGTCACTGAGCTATATTAGCTCTCTTTCAGAAAAGGGGTGTGTGTGTGTGTGTTTGTTTAGGGGGTTGGTTGGTTTGGTTTGTATTTGTTGATATTATTGTTTTTAATTAGGTGTTGGGTCCCTGGGCTGAAACAATTCAAAGCCAGGTTGGGTGAATGTTAGAGCTGTCTTGGCACAAGTGGAGATAGCAGCAGCTAAAAGTGAAATCCTCTTTAGCTGCCAGGGACCTGCTTGCTGCAACAATGGAATTGTAAAAACAAGCATCTCAGAGACAGATTTATCATTTGAGGTTTCAAACTTGGACAGCTATCAGTAAGCACCTCAAAGAGGACTCCTGTAGGAAACAGGAGAACATGTCAGTTACTTTACACCTAATCTGTATTCTTGGCTGTCTCAGCCATGCCCAGCCAATAGTGCTTGTAAGCAGAATGTGCCTATTCTGCACACAGCATTGAAAATGTCCAAAATGAGACTTCTCCTTTTTTTTTAAGGCTAAGAAGATAGAAACCAGGAAAGCTTTTTAAGCAATTCTGACTCTTAATTCCTCTTGCTGTAAGGAAGTATGAGCTCCCATCTCCAAACTTCTGAAGGTATATCCAGGCATGTGTAACTTTAAAGATGACAACATTCCTTGTTTTACAAACCCAGATTTACTTGCAAATATGTTGTTGCTGCAGCTGAGTCTAACAGTTCTCCAGTCTGTCTCCACATGAAGCTGTTCACAAGTTTGCCATTTACATTTTAGTCAAAGCTTTAAAAATTAGGAGCAACCACTATGAAAATGCAAGATCAGTGATAAAAGACATGCTGTACCGCTGAACAATGTGTAGCATTCGTTAACAGCAGCAGAAACTGGTTTATCAGGTTCACCCCAGACATGCAATGGATAGATAAACTTTTGAAACAGTACAAAATCTATTGGAGTATGGGCAGGTTTTCTCACAAAAAAGGAGTACCAGGACTAATAGTAACAAAATAAAAGCTGCAAAATCTGGACTGTAAGGGGTGTGAGGTAGTGAGATATCAAAGCTAGCCTGTTGGTGTGAGTGCCCTTTCCTGTGAATCACAGAAAAGGGCTGAAAGTCTTCCAAGCTGCTCTCAACTCTGAGGCCAAAAGAGGTCAAAGTGTGCCAGAGCATACTGGCCCAAGCCTGTGTTCAAGGGCTGCAGAGATAAAGCTACAGACAGGGCACAGACAGCAAAAGTCTGATTAAATAAAATGTGCAGGGCTCTTTTATCAGTGCTGGCAGCTCTGCTGGCAAGATTGCAACCACAAAGCTGTTCACGACCTAGGGAAGCTGCACGTCACTGGAAAAGAACTGCTAAAGGAATAACTCTCCATTCTGATTTGCAGCTCTTCCTCTTGGGACCTACCCTGTGGAGAGGTCGGGTGAAATAATGATTAAAGTAATTGATGGGGAAGGCTCCCAGCAAGAAATTGCTGTGCTGCAGTCCCAGGCTGAGTTTTGAGGTGCAACCATCAGTCACTTGGACAACTTAAATTGCATTAGCTGCTCTAGGAGATCATTCAGGCAGAAAGCATCTTTGTGTTGCACCTTGCATTGCTCTGTGCTGCATAAACTCCTGCAGATGTGGATCTGCAGGGAGGTAGTCAGAGACTGCTACCAATTTTGTTAACGATTGCCTGGAGCTATGACTGTGGCGCAGAGGGGTGTGCTTCTCCATAAATAGCACCCACCTACTTCCACAGTGGAAAAGTATCTGCCTTTGAAATCTGCTAGTGTTGAATTATGACCAATTATGCATTGTATTACAAAACTTCCATATATTTCAAGTACAAGTAAATGTCTTAGCGTGAAGAGTAAAATAGTGCAGGAATCATAGAATCATGGAATAGTTAGGGTTGGAAAATCATCTCTTTTAGTATTAATGGTAAGCCTGTGGGGTTTCCTAGCTCTCTTCCAGAACAAGATACAGCTATAATTATTTCTGCTGTTTCCTTTCAAAGTATCAATCCACAAATAATTATCCCCTTAAAAATAGAACCATTTTTTAACATCATTAAAATAAACCAGAGCTTTAGTACCCTGGAGGCTCAGAACATGAACTGTATTTGGAGGTCATATGACACTAGCAAGTCTTTTTGCAGACTAAACATTCACCTTTGTTCAGTGGTATTAGACTCACAGAATGGTTTGGGTTGGCAGCGAGCTTTAAAGAACATAAAATCTTAGAAAGGTTTGGGTTGGGAAGGACCTTTGAAGATCATCTAGGTCTTCCGTGGGCAAGGACACCTTCTACTAGACCAGGGGCCTCCAAACCTTGTCCAACCTGGCCTTGAACACTGACAGGGATGGGGCAGCCACAGCTTCTCTGGGAAACCTGTGCCAGTGCTTCACCATCTTCATTTTTCATGTCAAATCTAAGTCTATCATCTTGTAGTTTAAAACCATTACCCTTGTCCTGTCATTACAGACCATAGCAAAAAGTCTCTCCATGTCTCTCACAAACCCTTTTTAAGTATTGAAAGGCTGCAATAGGATCTCTTAGATTAATGAATGCTGAGAATCAAAACAATAGAAACTATTGATCTTTCAATGTGTTCCTCTTTTTGGGACAGGTCTGGGGACTGTGTGCATGCAGTCAAAATCTGTGAAGGTTCTTAGGTGCTGAGTGAAATGAGGAGGCTTTTAGGGAATAGGTGTTAAAAAGGCTCATGTAAAAATGCCATTATTTCTACACAGAGATGGAATTACTGGAAGGGTTTTGAATGAAATAGGCTGCTTCTGAGAAAGGGGAACTGCCTTGCCTCAGTATACTGTTATGTAAGCTTTCCAATTCCTTTATCCCATGGATCTCCTACAAAGCATCCTCAGCCAAGCCATAGATCAGGCAGAATTAAAGTAACTGAAAAGACAGTAAACGAAGCAGAGTTTGTCTTATTCTGAAACACCATTTGTGACTTGTGCATAGTGATCATCACCTCTGACTGTGGAGCAGAGATTAAAGTTTCTTTTTTTAAAACTCTTTAAAGGACAGAAGGGAACAATTCCATTAAAGCAGGGAAGGAAAAGCAGCAGTCACAAAAACCAAACAAACAAGAAAGAAAACCAATCCCAAAAAAACAACACAAGATAAAAATTCCTGGAAAAAATACACAATGGGAAAGGACAAAAGTTTAAGTCCAAAGTAAGGAGAAGTGACCTTAATATGCTGTGGCTACTCAGTCACTTATTTCCTGTTTATTTCTGTTTAGTTTGTTTTGCAACATGTTCCAGATCTTTAATATTTTCCAATCTAAATAAAGATTTATGGTGTTTTTTGTCTAATAATTTCACGCACAGCAGATGCTTCTGCAAAAATACATATTCAGAAAATCCTTTTTGTCTCAATAATGAAACAAAGCAATGGTATCTTATTTTTCCAACTCATGCAGTTGCACAAAATGACTGCACTGCTCAGATATTTTGATACTTATTAACTGAGTTAAAACACTTATTAAAAAAAGAAAAGTTTAAAGTTAACTATTACAGACTGTGAAGCTAAAACAGGCTGACTGTCAGCATCTCTTTCCCACCTGTGTGTTTTAAACACTAACTTTATGATGCAGACTTTCCCTCAGCAGTGGCACATGAACTCTGCCTCTCCTGTCCTGACTCTGCACCTTGTGCCCTAGAACATTGAGATCCTGTTCTGTGCCACTGTGAAGGTAAGAAGGCAAGATGGTTCAGGGCTTTTTCTAGACTTCAAGATGAAAATTCCAACAAGTGGCATAATAAAATATTTAATACAATAGAATAAAAATATGAATACAGATAGCGACTAAGTCTTACATCCCTGCAGGTGCCAGGAATCTGGTTTGCAAAAAGCATAGGACAAGCTCCAGATGGATTTCCCCATGGCCCCCTGTGCAGATCAAACTTCTGGAGAGGCTCTGCCTCCCTCTCATTCTGTGCTGCCTTTTAGTTTGCATAACAAACCAACCCAGGTATCTTCCCTTCATAGCCTAGACTCTTACCTCTATCAGAACACCCAGCAGTGCACAGGCTGGCATTGAGAACTACAGCAGGCTGCCTTGCAGCAGCTACTCATGCTAATGTATGAGCTGCTCAAGCCCTGCACAAGACACCTGGTAGGGCAGATGTGGTCTGTTCATGGTTGCTAGCTCCCTGAATAAAACATGAGGCTCCCAACACAAATCCCAAAGGTCCTTGCTGCTTTGGCAAAACCGAAAGATGGATTCAGAATGTACTGAAAAGAAGGAAAATATAAACACACAGCTTAGCCACATATAACTTGATTTGGGGGGGAGGGGGAGGAAATTAGGCAAAATAAATTAATCATGTTAAAAAAGAAAAAGCAAAATTGGTGACAGCTGAGAAGATATCAAGGAGAGTGACTTGTATGCAATAACACTTTACTCCTGCCAAAACTTTATCCGCTGGGTCACATTGTCAGCTTTATTTACCCAGTCACAGATAGGTTACAACCTCAGCCATAACTTTTTGGACAGTAGCTGTATTTAAAAATAGAACCATGGCTTTGCACTGAGAACAGTTTTGCTCATAAGCCCAGGAAGCAGTGAAGCCTTGTGACTCATGGCCATCCTGACTTCATTATCTGCCTATTTATAAACACAAATTAATAGCTGTAATATGATTTGTAATTTGTTTACTCTGCATCTTGGGCTTCATCCTCCAGCCCTTTACTGGACTGTAATCCAGTGTTTGATAGCACTGTTTGCACAATGGAGGGTTATTCATGTGAACAAATTATTAACTGGGAAATATGGGCTTTCCTATTATTTTTTCTGGTGTAGTCCCCTACAAGTACTCCATGCAGCAGTCCCCAACTCAAGAAGTGATTGGTTACGTGCTAAAGGCCTGATCCGGCATTTGTATTCATCAAGGAGTACGTATTGACTTCAACATGCTTTAGTTTAGACTTTAATACTACGGGCTCCCATCCTCTGAGATCTAATAGTGATTTCCACATTGGATTCCTCTTTCCTGTAGGACAAGTTTTGGGAACATCATGGCGACATTACCTGCAGTTGTCATGGGGTAAAGGACCCTGTCCTCACCTCAGGTCAGCAAAACTTACAAGGCCAATGTAAGTGCTTATGCGCTTCAAGATTAGCACATGTTTTGCTGAATCCAGGGCCTTCATTCCTAAGCAGCAACAATTTCCAGGAGGGTCACACCACTCCATGGCCCATGTTTGTTCACATAGGGGAGTGTTTATCCACAGGCACCCTCCCTCCTTAATAGTCAAGCAGAGCTGACACTGTATTGGAAAGGGGAAGAACAGTGACACACAGGATATTAAAATATGGAGCCATTTCTCTGCTTTTCTAAGTTTTCTGAGGAAGAGTGCTAGAGCAAGAGCTGCAGCCCTCTTCTCTGCGTGAGTCCTGCCATGGGTGCGTAACTTACCTGTCAGAAAGCCTAAACCCATGAAGTATCTTCTGAACCTATTTTTCAGGAACCAGTTTAAGGAGAGAAGTCACAGCTTTTCCATAAGCAGTTTCAAATAATTTGATCAATACCATAGACAGCTGTTGTCAAATACATAATACCATAAGGTGCTGTGGTGCACAAGTGTCAGGTAAATACAGTCCTTTGATGCTGGGGTTTGACCTGCTCCAGTGGCAAATTACAAGGGTTCATCTTGAGCTCCATGTACCTCACATCGATAAGTTGCACACACTGGGAGCAAAGCCTTTGGCTCTGTCACTTCCATGTCATGCTGCCTGTTTTTTGTTCCTCTTCCCTGTAGGGTATCTGCTGTGGACGTACTGTACCACACACCTCACTGGGAGCCAACCCCAGGCAAAATGAGAGCAGCTTCACAAGCAAAGATCATAGAATCACAGAATAGTTAGGGTTGGAAAGGACCTTAAGATCATCTAAAGATGTGGAAAGGGAGAGGAAGTTAAGGTGATTAAGCTGAAATGTGCAGATTGTTTGGCACCTGGGGCTTTCTCCAATGTTTGTACAGCTTAAAGCAGCTCTTCTTCATCTGTCCTTGGCAATGGCTGGACATTGTCCTGGGCAACCAGTTCTCACTTCAACCCCTCTGTGATTGTGTGATCCCAAGAGTTGACTGGTGCAGATTTCCCTTTGCAGAAGAAAACTTCCAGCTGGCGCATTAAGTTAGAGGAGCAGTCTTTTTCCCCATTTGTGCCCACAATGCCAGCAGGGAATGTGTTTAGGAAGTGAGAACATGCAGGAGACATGGAGTTCTGCTCCACCAGCTCTCAACTTTTATGCAGTGACTTAGAGGGGTGTAGTGGTTCTGGAGAGGTAGAGGAACTAATTCAGGAGTAGTATCTGCTGGCAAAGATAGAGGAATTTATTTCAGAATGTGGCTCAGACATCACAAGGATGGGCCTACCTCTGGAAAACCAGGTAGAACTAAAGGATCATGTCTTTTCCAGGACACAAGAAGGATACAAGAAATGTCTATGTCTAAATTTAACACTAGCATAAACCATGTTATTGGTCATTAATTTAGAAAAGCAAAACAATACATTTCTTTTTAGATCTTAAATCTATTTTCTGATGTTTGAGCACTTCATATCTCAGCAGGCACACAGGTAAACGTGAATTGCTTTATGAACAGTAAAGTATTGCTTTTACTGCAATTGCCTGTATTCAAAAGGCAAGAGGAAGTAATTATCATTGTTCACATCAGCCACTGCCTTGCAACTATTGTGTTAAAAGAACAAGTACTGGGATAATCAGTGTTTTGTAATTGTGTTTTTTTCCTTCTGAAGTGTCAAATCCTTGTGTCTTTTATATCTTGTGGTGTGATCAAGTCTTGCACAAAGGCAGATAATGTTAGGAAACAGGTGAAGAGTTTGGGAGAGCTGAGAGTTTGGAAGGAGCTATATTTGTCTTTAATCATATTCATATTGCAATGAATAGACAAAACTTTATTATTTTCCCAGAGAAAATGCTACAGTGTATTTTGCAATTCTAAGTTATCGATCATAACAACAATAGTATCTCAGATAAGAACAGCAAAGGAAGCATAGGGTTTGAAGGCTGGCTGATAAGGGAAGACCAAAGAGCACAGATAGAGTATTCTTCAAGTGCCACAGATTTTCCTAAGAGGCTGCTCTTTAAGAATATGGTCTATAAATATAATCTTCTCTCTGCTTAAGGAGATTGTATTTATACAACCTATCATAAAAACTGTCAGCAATTTTCTCTAGAGAGAAGGAGGAAGAAGGAAGATGAATGTTAGCATTAGGACTTCAGTTACCAGTGGGAAAGGCTTAGCAAAGACAAAAACATAGGATTTGATTGCAAATTTGTGGCAGTCAATCCCAGAGGTGCAGCATAAAGGCATATTCCTTTGGATACTGATAGTAACAGGTATACATGTAAAACTGTGAAAATGGTGCTTGATTCTTTCACTCAAGTGTATAGTTAGTAATGCACACCTTCAAATGCCAGGAATTTTCTGGTGCAACATGGGCAAGTGTTCCTTTAGCTACAGGTAAACTGTGATGATGGTCAGCTAGAGGAAAACCTCCAAAACATTTGTCCTTTTAATCCCAAGTTCAGCCTATCTGCTTGCCATGGTGTTCCAAGTTTACTACCTTGGCAGTTATCTTGTTTGGTCTCTTCAGTTCTTCCCTATACATCCAAAGGATGAAATAGCTTTTTCACCTTTTAAATTCATCAATCAGGAAATAAGTGCCATTTATTGTCACACTTTTAAAGCATCAGCACTTCTTTGCCAGTTGAGTGGTTCAGACCTGTCCCAAAACAGGAAGCAGATTCTTGCCTAACTATTGCTGTATAGAAGTTGCTAAGTCAACACTGGTGAGGTCCAGTGGGTGTTAACTTGGCATGATATTTGTGAGTGATAAGCATGTGGACACACCTGAAGAGGAGCCAGCAGTGGGTGGCCAGCAATCCTCACGAGAAACCATGCCTTGGTTTCTGGAAGCTGATCAAGAAAAGGTCTGTAAAGTCATGTGTCAGATAATGAAGATAGGTTAGGGACAGGTTTTTAAAAACCACTATAGACTCCTCTTGTCCTGAGACTGCAAACTTGGGAAAGACCACTTTGAGGAATACTCAACATCTCATGGTGAATTAAACAATTCTGTTGGTTTTCATCAAAACCTCAGTCCTGTTATCATTGAGCTCACTGGCAAAACTCCCTCTGCTTCTAACATGGACCAGAACCAGCATCAGAAATTTGTGCTGCCTTGTTCAAGCCTTGCCACAGGGCTGTGTTGCTGGAATTGCTTTCTGATGCAGTTCCCAGAGTGGCCTGCACAATTCCCAAACTGAACGAAACCACAGCTACAGCAGAGATCTTTTCCAAGCAAACAGTTCAGCTCATCTGTTTATTTGCATAGGTAGTTACCAGGGCTTGAAGTCAGATATACACAGTGCATGAGGAAATAGATTAAGATAGAGGCTGAAGAGGATAAAGTTTACAGGGAGGAGGGACACAACACAGCAGCAAGACAAAACCAGCAAACCCCAAAGCCTTTGTTTGCTTTTATTGTCTATCTACACATCTTTGGAGTTTAGCTGCAGGCAGTTAACATCTAAAATTGTGATAAGATCTTGTATTTTCTTAGGTCTTTTCAAAGCTGTGGAAAGGGTTCAGATGCCAGATTTAAGCCCATAGACATAATCTCAGCAATAGCTTTTCTATTTTCCCACCATACAAAACAAAGGCAGCTATATTTATACATAGATTTTCTTGTGATGGGTGACTTCAAAAAGCAGGGTCTCTCTGTCCCTGGGAAACAGCTGCTAGCTGATTTTCTTCTCATCCTTGCTGATCAAGGAAGGAGTGGCAGCCTGGCTGGCCAACTTCAGGAGAAGAATTGGAGCTGCCAGACACAGGTCAGTAGAGTTCAAGGCACTAATTATAAATACTGTCTTTTTATGTATTCAGGGAAGCCATGACTCCTTCCTAGACCAAGAACATCCCTTACAGTTTCCTGAAGCCACACAGGTATTTTACATCTCACAGGCAAAAAGACCCTCAGACAGGCAATGATCTTGCCACGCTTCTCCCAGGGATAACAAGGGCACAAACATCATTTTAGCCAGGAAGAAAGGGATTCTTTTGAGGGCAGGATTTGTTCCACTGCACAGAATATTCATCTACAGCCAAACATCAACTTTACCCTCCCGTCCTCATCAAGGAAGCAGACAGGGTTTCTAAAACAAGGTTATTCTGAATTGTTTAGGCAATTCCCATTGGATGTAATATGCAGCAAGCCAGACATGCTTGTTGCCTTCCACTGACTGCAAATCTGCTCAGCTTACTTAGCCCCAGGATCCTACACTGTTGACATAGTAAATATAGATGAATCTCTCCTACTGCTCCATGAATGCAAAACCCAGTTCACTGCAAGCATGAACTCAAACTTTGCCACATTCAGCTCTATTAGTGGCCAGTAAGAAAGCTGGAAGACACTAACCTCTGTTTTAAGGAGATCACCTTCAACAAAGATTTGTCAAACTGAAGTACAGCAAAGGGTGAAGCCAAGACACATGTTCCTGTGACCCAGTTACCTTCAGGAAACCCAAGCAGAACAAAGAGGATTTTAGCTATAGGAAAGCAGCTGAGCATAAAGAAATAGTAGCCCATAATTACTTTATTACCCCAAAGTATAATTACCAGGAGACTTTTTGCTGCAAAGTAGCAGGCTAATATTGGTGCTGATTTTAATTAACTAACCAATGGGAGGCTGGATGGGTTGAGGAGAGATTTCATACAGAAGTTAATTAATGCTCTGGCCTAGTTTAAAGTGTTGCTTAAATGGAAATATTGGAGAAGTTGACATCAGCCAGTTATGGATCTTTTAGCCTCTATATTACCGGTCACATAATGAGTCCTCCCATGTGATCCACGCACTTAAATTAGCAACCTAGAAGAAATGAGTGAACTCACAAGAAATAAGGAAGCAATTTCCAAGTCAGACGTAATTCCTTCTCCATGAACACACCAGAGTTAGAAGAGGACAAGGACCTTCTTGCTCAAAGCAAAGACCTGGTTTACAGCTGAGCTCAGCTCAGGAAATGTGATGGGTGGCAAGGGCTCTGCTGCATAGTGGGGAGGAAGATCTGAGTAGCACCAGCCCAGCTGAACCATGTAGTGGGACCAAGCCAGTGCCCAGCATGTGGGAACAGAGCTCGGTTGTTACTTCCAAGAACTGTAGTCCTGGGGAACAGAATTTTGCACCTTGTAGAAAATGTGCTGGGTTTACAGAAGTATCCTGATGATAACTCATTATTTATTTAACAAGAACTCATTATTTATTTAACAAGACTGTAACTATCTCTGGGTTTCTTGCTTTTGTTCCTCCCAGATCTGTTTAATCATATATGTCTTAGATTAATACCTTTTGCTTTGATTTATCTTCCCATTACTGAAAATAAGACACTTCAGGATCATATTTAATCTTTTTGTTTGTTTAGGAAATAAAAGATGACTTATCTCACTGATCATCTGTAAATTCTTCATGGAAAAGCAGATTTATCCCCACCTGTTAAAACCAGGGACCTCTGATTCTTGGTGTGGGCCCACAGCTATTAATAACAACCAAATTACTTTTGCAAACTGATGCCAATGAATGCAGGACATTGATTGTTGCCTTACTATTCTTCGTGGGCTGTGTTTTGCTTGGCACTATCCCTGTCTTGAAAAGTTGGCCATCTGAACACACAGAATAACCACACTGGGAGAGAAAGGAGGTTTTAGTTCACTCCCATTTCACAAGCAGGAATCTGAGGCACAAGGACATGAAATGACTTTACGGAAGTCACAGTAGTGCAATCAAACCATCCAATTCTTCACCCATTCCTCATCTTTACATCATCTTCCTCTTAGCTGCCAGAGTGCAGCTGGGATTCTTGCAATTGGAAGGGCACAGAAAGACATGATTTTAAAACGAGTGTATCAGGTTAGCTGCAGTCTTGTAAGAATAATCTCTTCCTTTTCAAAAACTGTTCAGGGTGGTTGGGAGTCAGATACTGTACCCAAGTTTTGTGAAACATTTACTCACCAGGCAAGCAGCTCTCTTTGAATCACTGCAGGTCACTGAACCATTGAAACAAACCATTATCTGGCAGTTGAGCATCACATCCTTGTTTAGGCCATTCCATAGATAAGTGGTGGTTTATACACTCTACTAGTGGAGCCTCACAGTCTTTTCTAGGTCACTTCACAATAAGAATCAACATACAAAATTTCATCCTTGCAAATCACAGCCTAACGTTTTGTTGGAAGCCTGAGGCAACTCCTTTCTGGGAGACAGGAATTAAACACCCTTGGGATCTGACTTCTCCCTAAAGTGCAGGCCAATTCTAGGTGGGAAATCTGTTTAGACCTTTCTGAATCCTATTAAAACCCCTTTTTGTTGAGGATACATCAAATATCTCTTTTCTCCTTTTTCTGCTGAACATGTAAATAAGGCATATTTTCAGTTGGCATTCAAAGAACACCAAGGTTGGAAAGGGTTAATTAATTGTGGCCTTGTCTTTAGCACCTGATTTGGGTATAGGAGGCAGGTTTCTACAAGAGGAGGGAGAGTTACATACAGTTTTCTTAAGGAGTCACTCAGTGTTTGTAAATAGCCTTGGGCTTGGGAGAGGCTTTTGGGTCTTGCTGCTGGGAATTTCTTCTGAATAAGGGCCTAATGGCTCTCAAATAAGAGGGTGAAGGACTCAGGTGCTGAGTCTTGGGTGGTAGGGAAGGTAGGCTGCCCATCTTTGGTTACTTGTTTTACTACTTGTCATGGTTAAAACCCTGTTGTCAAGTTAGCCACACAGTGTCTTTCTCACTCCCCCCCCTTTTCTTCCCCCTACTCCTGGAGGGATGGGAAGGAGAATCAAAAGAATGTAACTCCCATGGGTTGAGATAAGAACAGTTTAGTAACTAAGGTATAACACAAACCACTACTGCTACCACCAATAATAACAATGATAAGGGAAATACCAGGGGAAGAGAATACAATACCACCTGCCAACCAATAATACCCAGCCCCACCGAGCACAGACCCATACCTAGTCCAACCCCGCAGTGCCCTAGCCGTTCTAGGTAACTGCCCCTAGTTCTACATCCTGGGCATGACGTGCTGTGCTATAGAATACCTCTTGGTCAGTTTGGGTCAGGTGTCCTGTCTGCTTCCTCCTGGCCTCCCCTCCTCCCTGGCAGAGCATGAGACTCACACAGTCCTTGCTCAGACTAAACATTTGAGCAGTAACTAAAAACATCAGTGTTATCAGCACTGTTCCCAGGCCGAAAGTCAAAAACACAGCACTGCACCAGCTACTAAGAAGGAGAAAAATGACTGCTACTGCTAAACTCAGGGCACTACTGTTTTAAATATTGCTTCTATCCACTTTCCCCTTGCTGTATTGAATATTCTACCATTTTATCTAGTTTTGCTCCATTTCTTGCCTAAATTGAGATGCTCCTGCTGGCNACAATACCACCTGCCAACCAATAATACCCAGCCCCACCGAGCACAGACCCATACCTAGTCCAACCCCGCAGTGCCCTAGCCGTTCTAGGTAACTGCCCCTAGTTCTACATCCTGGGCATGACGTGCTGTGCTATAGAATACCTCTTGGTCAGTTTGGGTCAGGTGTCCTGTCTGCTTCCTCCTGGCCTCCCCTCCTCCCTGGCAGAGCATGAGACTCACACAGTCCTTGCTCAGACTAAACATTTGAGCAGTAACTAAAAACATCAGTGTTATCAGCACTGTTCCCAGGCCGAAAGTCAAAAACACAGCACTGCACCAGCTACTAAGAAGGAGAAAAATGACTGCTACTGCTAAACTCAGGGCACTACTGTTTTAAATATTGCTTCTATCCACTTTCCCCTTGCTGTATTGAATATTCTACCATTTTATCTAGTTTTGCTCCATTTCTTGCCTAAATTGAGATGCTCCTGCTGGCTGCTTCTGGGTCCCTTCACTCTTCCGCATTGGGGGAAGGCTAAAGACCAAAGCTGTGCTTTGTGTTTATTGTAGCCTTTGTGCAATGGCTTCCAGCCTGTGCTCTACTGTGCTGCAAGACCCCTGTCTTGCATCACTTGGGGCATGTTTAGTTTCCATCGGTTCCTTCTTCCTGGCCTCTGGAGACACAGGAGAAGAGGAACTGCTCTTTTGTAGGGCCCAGCTCATGCCTTCTACTTGAAGCTGTGCACACTAAGCAGGATTAAAAGTCATGTAGGACATTATGCTCCAGCCATGTCTAAGAGGCAATACTAATTGTTCTGATTGCTGTTGGCTGCCCTCAGAGAAAGTAATGTGTCTGCATTAAGGAAACCAAGACACAGTCTTGATGGGTACATTCATTTTTTGAGGAAGATTTTCTATGGCAACTACTCTCAGAACAAGACACCTCTCACCTGCCAGGTAGGTAAGCATGCTGCTGAGACCTCTTCTCCATGGGTGATGTCTGACCTTGCCTATCCCATCTCTCCTCTCAGTTCCTGCCTGCACACTTTGCACACTCCTCCCCTCCATGAGCTCTGTCACTAAAACTGGGGAGTACTGAGTTCTAGTGTCCATGCCCATAAAGGGAGCAATGCTCTCCCCCCATTTGTCCATGAGTATTTCCCAAACACTGGACCTTTGCCCCATGATGTTTGTTTGGCCTTAGCTCCACAACAGGCTCCTTCAGCATATTCTTGCACAAGATTGCTGTGAATGTGGCTGAGCTAATGGGGTGATGCCTCTTGCCTGTGCTACAGGGTTTGTATTTTTTATTTACATGGTGGTGCTTGGTGAACTTCTTAGCTCAAAGAAATACTGTCTCCCACCCCTCCAGTCCATGAGGGCTGCAGGGGAGCTGAATAAGCAGCTGCTAAAAGATTCCTGGCAGAGGATCTTGCCCTTGGCACCCTGACTCAAAGCACGTGATGGTTTGGCTCTGTCTACACACACCCACTTGCGTGGATGCTACGTGGCTTGTTTGCAAATACTGGTGACTCCAGCTCAAAGGTGCCAAGTGCTCCCAAGCATCCAGCAGGATGTTGGTGACCTCCTTTGTGAAGAATGTCCCATCCTTGGTGCCAGCAACAGAGTCCTGGCATGATCATGAGGCAAAGAACAATGTAATAGTAGCATCCAACCCCTTGAAAAGCAGTTGTAAAATGACAGAGCGAAACTCTTCCTGGTGGTGGCAGATGGTGTGACACAAAGAAAAGGTCACAAATTGTGGCTTGGGAGGTCTAGGTTGAATCCTGGGGAAAAGTTTCCTCATGGGGAAGGTGTGTAACCCTGGGACAGATTCCCAGAGAAGTTGAGAGAAACTCCATCCTTGGAAGGGGTTCAGGTATCTGCTGGACAATGCTGCAGCTGACCTGCTTTATCACTAGTAATTGTCTTCTGAGAAGCTGGATGGAATAGAGAGTTCAGAGGTCCCTTCCAACCAAATACTCACAGGATGACAATCTTGCCTGTTGGCATTTGCTGTGGGAAGACCTAGGACAGAGCCTGTGGATTTGTGACTGCCAACTCTGACAAGCCCGTGTGGTAGGAGGAAAGAACACAGATGGCAGCAGATTACCAGCTGGCTCACAGACAGCTTTCATGCTGTTCTACTAGCAAGCTACTTCTGGTCTTCCCCTAGACATGGCGCAGCTGCAAGGCCAGTTCTGTGCTCTGAAAACACCCCTTGCAGCATGGGATACACTGGAGCTACGAGAGGACACATGAGATGTTTGCCTGCTTCTGAGGGGCCATGGAAGAGCTAAAGAGTTTCATGACCTTCTCTTCTGTGCTAGTGAAAAATCAATGTCCATGTGGTTAATGCAAATAGCATGACCCATACCCTACCTGTCCGTATCTTATCCAAGCCTGTCCAGTACCTATGCACATGTTCCTGCTTAAAGTTTATGCTGACATGTAACATATTAACTTCTATGGCTAGTCAAGGCTAATGACTGCAATAATTCAGAAGCTGCATTACCTACAGAAATGAAATGCCATCCCTGGAGGTATGCAGCACATTATTTAGAGCCTATTCTGGGCTTAAATTTGTTCCCCAAAAATGTGTTTTCAAATGCATTTTAAAAAATAGCTATTAGATCATTATGGATTGCTAGTCTCTGACATTCAGTATAATGCATCAGTCATGAGTTATTTCTTTGCAGGGAAGCAAAATGACTGTCTTGAATCATATTTGAAATAAGGCAGTGTGTACAACCTAAAAGCCTAATGAGCAAGAGACTGTGTGAACAATTTGTCATTTTACTCATTTTTTAGGAGGGAAAAGAAGAGGGTGCAGCATAATTTAAAGTGTGCTGAGCCTCAGAGGAAAGAACTGGAGCACTACAGAAACGTGACTGGGAGGCAGCTGTATGCTAGTCTTTGGTTCTGGGGAGATGGAACCTTATCTGTGATTTTAAAGGCTTTACACAACATGGTAATGCCTTTTCAAGGGGAAAATTCAGGTGAATCCTGTATTTTGTAGTTACCCAAGGGATCTGGGTGGGTGACTGTTATTAGCACTAATGTAAAAATCCACTGCACTTCACTTGCTTCAGGGACACCTAAGTGCACCATTAGCTGCTATAAAGTCTCAAATTCATGAATTAGTATTCATGCTTGTCCTGAATGAGGTAATATTTTTCTTGCTGAGAGTGCTAGATGACAGGAGCAAAAAAAAGCAATCTCTGCATGCTGAAGTTTTGTCCCTCCGATTGTACCCTAGGTGGGAAGGGTGAATTTGGGCAGCCATAGGGATCAATGCACAGCCTTCAGTGCAAGGGGTTTGCTGGCACCACCTTTTGGACTGTGGAAGTCCATCCTTTGCTCACTCCTTGCCCCATAGTATCTGTGTATCTTCTGAAGCATGCATCACTGCTTGTCACCAGGGGCAGGTGGCCTGTTTTGGACCTGTGTTGCTTCAGCATGCAGTCCCCGGCCATTTTAGGGCAGAAGGGGCAGATTTGGCTGTACTCTGTTTCTTGCTCTAGGGTTTGCCCTACCTGTGACAATTTAGTGACCTATCTCAAAGACCTAGCTGTTGCAGTTGAACCCAAGGTGATTGGTTTGGTGTTTTTTGTTGCCTTCAGCAGTGTTTATGATCCTTTTTCCTGCTGGAGGTGATCAACTGTTGCTCCAGTACCAAACATCTTTCCCTAAAGCTGGTTCTGCCACCACTAACCTGTGTGCTGCCTCTAGTGCTGTACAGTACAGAGGTGGTTTACCTGGCACAAAACTTATGGGCTGTATGGTAAGAAAAGTCAGGCTGGTGGTCCTGCATGCTGAACTGGCTCAACCAAGGGGCTTGGGGAACACTGCAGTGGGTGCAAGGAACAGAGTGAGGCTGCTTGTTTTGGTGGCAGCCAGCTGTGAAATAGCACCCAACAGCCCAGGGGCGATGATGAAGGGCGCTGAGATGCAGATATGAATACAGCAATCTCATGGAATCCCGGGCTTGGACCTGGTGCTGGAGACAAATGTGGAGGTGTCTGCCAGCATCTCTTGTTACCATTACCTCTGAGATCCCACTGGGACCATCCCCATGGTCTCTTTAGACCTTTAATTCCTTATGACTGAAACTTCCCTTCTGTGCTAAGTATGAATGGCACAGAGACTAGCATTAGCCCTGCAGTACAAATGGAGGAAAGGTATATACACTTCACAGTAGCTTTCAGTGATGAGAGATCCCACCCACCAAGAAACATTAGACCTGATACTTGTTTAAAACAATTTAAAAGTTAAGTTTGGGGTTTTTTCTCCCCCTTGCCAGTTTTGATTGAAAATTACTGGGGCACTCAAGGAGACATCACCATTTTGTTATCTTCCTGTGGAGGGAATATCTTCTTACTGTTTCTATTAGGGTTAAACTTTGCTTTGAGAGATGAGCTCCTACTAATACAGGTGGGGGTCTCTTACACAGAAGCCCTTTTAAGGGGCATTAAGAGTTGTAAATAGAGCTTTCATTTGTTTCTGAAGCCTTCTTTATACTGAAGCCCATGAATCATGCCAGTCGATGCCAGCTTGAGCTACATTGGCCAATGGTGTTAGTACTCCACTTAAAGCTCTGCAGGGGAAGTCTCACAGCTTTTTAAGTTTTACCATAAGTTTTCATAAGATTTTATATGGATTTGATATTTACATTGATACACAGCATCTCTTCTGATCCAGTCACAGTTTTGAACTTCAGATCTAGTCTGGCATTTTTAACTGTGACTCACAGGCTTCTGGATGCTCTACTTAGGGCAGGATTTCTAAAGGGAGTATTTTTCCCACTGTATCTCAGTGCTAATAGGGAGTTCCCAGCAAGGATATTCCAAGGATATTTTGCATTTTTGTGCTGCTTCATGTCTGGTTTAGTTGCCTTTCAGTCCTTCATAGTTCCTCGAGCTTGTGATTACAGTCTCATTTAACATCCTTTGCCATGGAAACTTGTATTATTGCCAGGAAACTGCTAAGCAAATGCCAATGCAGGGTTTCAGAGTGGGAGGGAAGCATCATGAGACATGATGTTTATGAGGAAAGTGGAAAGTGGAATTCCTTTCATGCAAACCCAAAAACCTGCTGCAGAACTTTCATTATATTGAACCTCCCTCCCTCCCCAGCCTTTCTCAGGTTCATATGGGTTTGCACTTTTGTTACCCTAAGGATCTAAGCATTTTCTTGCTTCATCCAAGAAATGAAAGGGCTTTCTGAAATAATAATAAGGGTATTGAAAAGGAAACAAAACCTGCTTTGCTAATGCTATCCTCTTCCTCAGAAATTGGTGGAAGGGAGGGGGGAAATGGAGGAAGAGAAGATACTATTACCGGAGCAATGGTCTTGCAAGAATCTATAGATTCATAGAATAGTTAGGGTTCATGTAGCTGTTTTAATTTCTATAAAATGAAACACACTGTGCTCTAAACTGACAAGATTTCTTTCTGATCTATGGGAAATTGCTGTTATGTAGTAACTCCAGGTTCCCCTGATGGCAAATTGCTACTAAATAGTGATGTGAGTCATGGAAATTACAGTTCTGTGGAGACCCAGTTCTGGTGCCTAACCCCCTGTGTCCCTGTATGGTACTCACCAACTGAACAGCCCTGCCTACCTGAAGTGACTGATTTACTGCAGTACAGCACTGTTGATGGTGGAGTGTCTGCTCCTTAGACTCAGTGACAGACCCCACCAAAATGTTAAATTTACCATTGCTCTAATTTCTGGTTTAAAAGATCAAATGGAGGTAAAAATACTTACTTGGCACTTCTAAGCTACAGATGTGCATGGTTTGGCTCTGACAGTTTTGTTGTAGTAGGCACAACCACTTAATGCACTAGGTGAGGGGCTGGCTTGCTTCCTGAACAAGGTTGTAACACTGGAAAGAAAATCACAGACTTTTATGGGGCCATAGTAGGAACTGGTGGACTTCTCACAGCTTTTGAGTTGCTTGAGCTGCTGTGTGTGTATCAAAACTGCAGCTGGAGAAGCACACAAGTACTCCCCACCATAGGATAAAGGAAGAAAGAAGAGTACATTAGCTGGAGTAAGAAGAAACCACAGTACAAATGTAAAAATGGATACTGTATGGAAACCATTCCATCCCTTACTTTTTGCATTAAAAAGATGAAAACCCTACACCCAGTTTAAATATATGCTTCAGCGGTGAATTGGAGGCAACTGAAGTACAAGTTACTTCAGTCTCTTAAGATACTGGTTAGTTTCTTGTTGGTCTTCAGATTACACTAGAAACTCTTGGCTTGCTTGCCTGACTGGTGCTGCTTTTCAGAATGAACTCATGGCTTGAATCTTCCAGAGCTGCAGCAGAAATTGTGATGAGCAGTACCTGCCCTCTGATGCTGAGCCCTGAGTAACCTGGGTCAGAAGAACAGGACCAGCTGGAGCTTCCATGGTATAACCAAGCCTTTTTTGGTTTTCTCTTTGCCACAGTTGGGCAATAATCTTTTTCTTACAAAGATTCATTATTAATGCTATGATCATGCATCAGAAGCCCTGCTGTATACTGTTGTTCCTTGAGGTTATTAGCAAAAAGCTGCTAAGCTTACCTTTGTCAGCTTGAATATATACATATGAATCATAGATATAATTTCATTGACTCTGAAAGCCATTTGAAAAGCTGCAAACTTTCCTCCAAAATGCCTGCATTCCAAAAATTCAGCATTTCTTGTCAGTTAAGTCATCATGAGATTGGAAAACATTGGACTTTTGATCTTCTGTCTTGGAGAATGATAGCCTTGCAGCGCCAAGCTGCAGAGAATGGCAGTGTGGTTTGGTGCCTGTGTAACTTCAGACAGAATCGTAATGCAGGAGAGGAAGAAGGCTGCTGTTTTCTCCACCTACGAAGGAGATTTGTGTGAATCTGAGTGCTTTGCATCCAGCACCATTGTCTCCATTAGGAGGAAAAATTGATAGTACATAACCTGATAGGATTTTGAGGGCTTGTAACAAGAAGACAGTATTTAATAAACACACAGGGATTTTCTTTGCTCAGGTAGCTAACTAGCAGACACACATACCCTTCTTCCCAGTTGTTTCTGATGCCTCTAAGCACAAAGACCCCAGGCACTGTTCATTATTGGAGAGGAGCTGTGGCTTTCCAGGTCCTGGAGTTTTGAAGACCTGGTCAAAGCACAGAAGCATAGCCAGCTCAGGCTTTTCATGTATCATCAGGCTGTGCTCATGGCTCTGGTATTTTTATCTCCAAGATGACTGGAAAAAAAAAGTGGTAACACATTAACACATGTTGGATCTGTTGTTGTCTTGGGGTCAAGGACTTGGTGACAGCTAATGGAAATCGTCAGCAAAACAACATGCAAGCCTGTGTTACAGAGGACTTCAGATGCCCTCCTGGGGTGAAGGAAAGGTGACAAACTCCTTCATTTCCAATCCGGTGATACTTACTAAAACCACAATGGTATCCATGTCTGGGCACATTTCTGTTTCCCTTTTCATATAAAGAAGAAGTGCAGAAATTCCCCAGGCTGAGCCAAGCACTGTGGTTAACCACGCTTCATCCAAGCTTTGCTGCATGAGCTTGGCCAGGGTTCAGGAGAGGTGCCCATGCAGAGGCAAGGCTGTGTGGAGCCAAGGAGCCCCCTTCAAGGTCTTGTAGGGCCATCCATGATCTACACTGGGAGTGGTGAGGAACTGGCAGTGGGGACAGGAGGGAAAGTCAGTGCAAGAGGCTTGTGTGATGCTGAGAAGAGGTGACTGGTGCTGGAAGGTGGTGATGCTGGTCCAGTAGGACACTCCAGTTGTGAAATTTCCATGAGCAAATGCCGGGGGGAGGGTTTGTGAAGGAAAAAAGGGTTCTCCTTCCTCCCCTGCTTTTTATGGGGGAAAGTTGAGAGTTTGAAGTTACAGTTGAAATCTGCCTGTCAGCATAATGTAGCCCTGAGCTACATGCCAAATTCTATCCACTGCACCCTAGTTTGAAAAGCGCTGAGAGGCCAGGATCTGCAGATTGCATCACCCTTGGAAAAAGAGGTTTCCACCAGGGAACAGGCTCTGTTCTCAGAGTAATGTGAGCTAGTGGCTGAGTCACACCACCTTTGATTTTCCTTTATTTTTAGTTAGAGGTCTCTGTTCCCATGCCTGTCTGGGCCAAACTCTGTCTGTGATCCAGTCAGTAGAGTGCTTCAACATAACTGCAAATAAAACAGTGTTCAGTGCTGAGAAATGTGAGCATCAAAAACCTCCAAGTAAGCATCAAGCAATCTCTTAAAAATAGCTCATCTAAAAATAACAGATATGGGAGGGAGCTCTCCTGAAGAGCAGTTAAGGAGCTTACATCTGGAGACAAAGGACAAAGAACAGTGCTCTCTGCAGTGTGTCTTTGCTTTTAGGCAATAAATAAGTCTTAGGCCAGAGGGCAGGGTCTTTTCTGTATCTGTTCATAAGCAGAGCCTCAGGCAGTGTTAGTCTGATGCTGTACACAAGTAATCCAAGGCCATTTCCAATGAGTCAGGAACACGGTGTATGAAATCCTACTCCAGCAGGGCAGAGGTCTTGTGGGGTTTTCCTGCCTCAACCCAGGTTGAAAGCTTTTATCTTACTTCTCCCAAGCTGTGTCAGCACTGGGAGTGGAAAAGCAGGTGAGCAGCAGGGGTTACATGCCAGCCCTGGGAGCTGCCTGGCTCTTCCTGCTCTGAAAGGTATTACAGGATATAGTCTCTATACCAATAGGAGGCCATGAATAATACAACTAGAAGGACACCTGGCTTAAATCTTTCACTAGTAGTGGGGGCTTTGTGTATTTCCTTGAGTCACATAGGCTTTTGTTTTACGGTTAGGGAGTGGTGATGCAGAAAAGCTCTTTGTAGGAAGGAAATGAGGCCCCACAAAACCCTCCGGCTGCATCCACTGTGCTAAAAGCTTAAGCAGAACAAGAATAATAGTGTTACCAGCCTAAAAAAACATTCCTCCAAAGTGGATTCAAGCAGCAGCAGATGCAAAGGGGGTAGCCCCATAAAGAAATAATATCACTCAGAGGGGTAGGAGCCATGACTCTGTGTCCATTCCAGCACAAGCTCTCAAAGAAGACAGACAGGATTTGGTACAGGATTGTAAGGAAAAAAAAATTGGCTCCTGCTTGTACCGGAAAATTCCCAGCATTCACATTTTCAAGGCCCTGCCACAGGAAACTGCTTTTGAAGACAGAGTTAAGTTTCTCTTGAAATCACTGAATTCCAAGACATGGTATTAATACATGAATTGGCTCCCATGATTTCATGTTGAGTTTAGAAGTGGCACCTTAAAAAGTCAGATACTGCTGGCACACTCATAGCAACAGATTTCATGGGAGGGGAAACACAAAAGTCAGTTTACTGGCATGTGGTGTTTGACACCTCCTATACTTGAGGGTGTTGACTGCAGCAAGCAAAAGGCTTAACCTCCTAGTTACTGAAGGAGGAAGCAAAAAGCATGACCTGTCTTACAGCCAGGGCAGATAAGGCCAAGAATTTTTCGGATGCATGGCTGATCATGTGCATTACTTTCTGTAATGCAGATGACTGCTTGTGCTTGTAACCTTAACCTGCCTTGAAGAGAGGTACAGTCACCGGAGTACAGTTTATGGGGTTGGGGTATCTTGGTAGATGCTTACTTGACTATGCATGAGAAAGACAAGTAGGACAGTTTATACGTTGATCTTAGTGTTAACCATGAACCTGAATCAGCAGTAGGTGCTCTGTGATATGTCAGTCCAAACTCTGCAAGACATTAGCCCTGAAGTTATCACTGTCTGGACATAGTAATGACAAGGAGGGGTATTTCAGTGTAAGTGGAACTGGCCCTTTTGAGAGAGGTTTGCTGGTTTGGATGATTGCCTTTGATGTGGCAAAAACATAAAACACAGTGTCTTTTTATGTGGTGCTGAAAACTTAACTGCATCAGATCTGGAGGGACTGGTAATACCCTTCATCTGACCAGCTAACACAGCTGGATAAATCAGTAAGTTTTAGGGCAACCAACCCTTTCTTTTTCCGGTGTTGCACAGGTGTGATTTGGTTTTTTTTTTTCCAGGTAAGCCAGCATACTTCCCTAAGTATGCTAACCCAGGTCTGGCTGTGGTAGGAATCAGGATGGATAATACAACTAGATCAGGGAGCTTGAAGATGGTCCTTGTGTGTCTGCTATCATAATGAGGCTTTTATGTCTCTTGTCTCTGCAGCTGAGCTGCACTTTCCACACTGTATGATGGTGTGCATGCAGAGGACACAGCTGTAGGTGAAGGGAGGATGATCATGCAAAGGTTACTTAATGCTAGGTGTCTTAATTTTTATGGGTGATGGGGTGGTAGAAAAAGAGCTTTTTTTTCCAGCCTTCCTCTGCCCTTTTCTATCTGCAGAACCACCAGCAAACCTCACTGGTCTGGAAGGAGTGAAGATGAGCTGACACAGTTCCTCATCTCATGGGTTCAAAGAGCTGTTTCTTGAATTGGCTTGCCTCAAGCCCGAAAACACTCATTACTGGGGTAATGAGGCTCTTTCCGAGCAAAAACCACTAAAACATTGTCTGCAGGGCTTGAGGGGAGCTTCAGAAGGGGAATACAGTACAGCCTGATCCTCCATCCATTTTAGTAATAGTCTTTACAGCTGGGAAGTAAATCATGTGCAAATAAGTTTTGAGAATAAAGGGCTAGTTCATTGTGAGGAAGTGAGCTCAGAACACTTAAGTATACAGACTACAAACTTCAGTTTCATAATTCCTGTTAAACCCCAGAACAATCTTTGTATAATTCAACAGCGAGAAAAATCAACCTTGTTTGTGTATCCTTAGCATCCCTTCCGCTCTGGGCACTTCCTGCTGAATAGAAGCTATTCAGCTGTTCTTCTGTTTTCATGTACTAAATTCACTTCTAACTGTTGTGAAAGAAGGAAGTGAGAAGACAGAGTTAATCCCCTGTGGTGTGACAGTGGGAAAGGACTGGAAAGACATGAACTTGCTCATTCTGCTATTTATGAATGCCAGACTTTTTTCTTCATGTCACTTATGAAATTTTTAAGAGGCTAAGTCAGCAGATACACATAAGCTTCAATGACCCAGGACAGACATGAAATTGTACAGCTTAGGAGCCTGGCTCTGAGACTGTCAGCACTGAAAACTCACATTGCAACAGAACTGCAATAGTCAGAAAATGTTATTTCCTTTTCCCCATGTGTCACTCTCAGTAGTTTGGTCTTTGGTAAATGTCAGGTGTGGGGGCTAATTCTGCGCTTCCTGGCTCTCATACTTTAACCAACTTGAGACATGGCTGCTGGTGTAGTTTTTTATCATGTGCTAGCATTAACACACTGATAATAGGAAGGAGCTTAGTACACACTTACAGACTTGCCCTAAATACTGTAGGCAATCATAATCTTTTGGCTGCTAATGCAGTGCCTAAGGAATAAAGGTAAAAAGTGTAGATTTACAATGGCAAGGAGACCAGGGGAGTGCTTTGCTCTATCAAGAGACTTCAGGGCCTCTCCTGTCTGGTGAGGGAGGGAAATGAGGATTAAGGTCAAAGATTTGGTTGTCCACCTAATATGACAATTAGAAACAAGAAAGCTTTGTTAATAAGCACTATGGCTTCCTTGATAGTTCTGCTTGCTGGAGTTCTTTGCTTTTCCAGGAGCCAGCAATACCTACTCGTGGTGTTCCCCACTGCCAGAGCTTTCTAATGGCAGAGACTTGGGATGATCCAGTGGAGTGAGATCACATAGACATCTGGTTTCTGGATGCTGTAATATTGCATGTGCTCTCACAGCTAAATAAAGGAGATCTGCTGATGTTTTGCGTTCCCTAGCTCAGCTCCAGGCAACACTCCCTGCAAGGAAATGAAGCACTTGGGTGCTGCCTTACAACTCATAAAAATGGTGCCATCCCACTCCCCAGAGGAACAGACAGTGAATGGTAAGAGGTAACCCTGCCCTAGAGCAGTGTCTGGGTTTTGCTACAGCCCAGGCAGTAGTGTGGTTTGCATCCCTACTTACACAGTGACCCCAAAAGTCCAGGCCTGGCTTGAGGGAGGCTGAAAGTACAAGATGGACTTACAGCTGCTGTGCCTGAAAAGCAGAATCAAGGGCTGCTTTTCCCTGTGGGAACTTTCCCCCAACTTGAGCCAGTTCACCTGGGAGAAAAACGAAGCCCTGTTGGCAGCCCCAGGACTTCAAATTTATTTCCTTCCTTTTAACAACTTCCCTCTAAACACACCGTTTGCCACCAGTAACTTCACAGTCCAAAGCTCTCAGAACACACTACCAAGTCCTTCCCAGTCTCACTGGCAGCATGTGTGCCAAGAAGCGCAGCCAGCTCTCCCCTGGCAACACTCCCCCCCGGCAGGCCGGCCAGCAGCGTTCCTCGCTGACTACTGACCAGACAAGAAAAGGGGCTGCTCCCTGACCTCCACCAGCAGCCGTGTCCCGGGATGACTGGCTGTGCCATGCACGCTCTGTCAGGCAGCACTGCAATACACTCTCTTTGCTGGGAAAGCATCCACTGTGTGTCCAGGACCCCACTAAGAGGGTCAGGATGTCTGTGTTGCTCCCCCATAAGTCCTGCTGGCGTCCTTGTCACCACGCTGTCATGGCCACCGCAGCCATGTGCGTGTCCTAAGTTCAGTGTGGCTTGTTCCCTATTTCCCAGCAGGGTTTGCAGTACTTCCACTGTGCTGCCTCTTCAACTGCTTGGTGCCAGGTGGGAGATGGACACCCTTTTGGTGTGCAGCAGCTAACCGCTAGCCTCACATTTGCTTGACCTCCACACGAACTGTAGATGTGCTCTGTAAGCTCTAGACGAAAGACTCGCAGCCTACCCACCTGCTTGTGTCCTGGTCAGAAGAGTGTTTGGTTTTGCCCCCCGTCCCCACTTTGGTGTTTCCATACACACCAGCACAGCCCTGTGCTCACTGCTGCTCAGGGCTTTTCCAGGCTGTGCCTCGGGTTGGGGAATGTTCCACAACGGTGGAAAACGAGTGGTCTGAAGCCACAACCTGCCTGCCGAGCACCAGGGGGGCTGCTGCCCCACCTCGCCAGGCGAGGGGCAGTGGTACCAAACCCTCTCCCTTTTGAATTCAGAGAATTACACCCGAGTTAAAAGTGTTCTAAGGAAAACCTGACAGGAAACAGCTTTTAGTCGTCCCCTCCTTTCCCCCCACCCCATTCTCTCTATGTGCTTTCCTCCCCTTTGTCTGCCCCCTCACACGCCGGCGCGCCCCAGTCCAGCCGCGCCAGGGGCGGACCCGTTCCCCGCGCAGACGCTGTCGCCGACCCGGGGCCGCTGCTAAGAGGCGTCGCTGGGTCCGTATCAGCCCGGGCTTCGCCGTTCCCCCCCCGTTTCCCGGCCCCACGGTGCTGTGCCCGGGGCCCCTCCGGCCGCGCCCGCACGCCCGCAGCCGAGATGGCTCTGCCTGCTTCACCTAGATATGGCGGCATCGCACCCGGGGGCCCTGCCCGGGCTCGTCTGCCGACAGCGGCTCTGGGGACATGGCCCGCCCCGGGCGGCGTTTGCGGGCTTTTGTCGTTCCCCTTATTCTTTTCCACAATGTTCTGATGTCCGTGGGGTGCTGCAGTCTGTTTTCCTCCTCGGAAAGTGGGGCAGGGGTGGGAGTGGCAGCCATGGTGCGACAGAGGGGAACTCTGGCTTGTGGGGCTCACTCCAGGCCTGGGAGGGAGTTGCTTTTGTTTCCCTTGGCAGTGAAGCAACTGGTTGTAGAAATAGTGCTTGTTGAAATAATGTGTGTCTCTGCCTGCAGGAAGGGGAAGGAAACGTGACTTGGAGGAACAGAAACCCCCTCTCCTGCATGCCCCAAAGCCAGCTGAGAGGGGCAGCCGGTAAGGCCAGCGACTTGCGCCCACCAACATGTCCCTCACACATCTCATGTTGTGCCTTGTATTTGGGAATTCTCAGTAGTAGTACAGTACAGCCGGCTGGGGGTGTCCCAGGGGAAAATCCAGTACTTTTCCTCCTGTGCCTTTCCAGTACTTTTCCTCATTCCAGTGAGCTGGGATTGACAAAATCCATACTCCTGAAAGTATGTTTTGCCTCATTGCTCAATGAAAATAATGAGGTAATAGCAGAGGGTGGGAAACAGTTGGGTTTCATGGGCCTGTGGTTTGCTCCACATGCTGGGTTACGTGGCCTTCTTTAAAGCTCATTTCCTGGTTGAGGTTTGACGCAGCACAAGCTATCAGTGTTGCTGTCAAAGCACCGCTAGATAAACCTGTTGGGGAAATACCTGCTCCTCTGCAAGAGGGAGGGAAGGATGCCAGCTGTAATTCACTTATCTCCTTCATGGGTTTTGAATAAACAGCCCATCTGCCACCTCCTTATGAAGAAAACTTGGCTTTATTTCTGGAGTGTACCAACCCCTTCCCAGGAGGTCTCGGTTGCTGTCAGAAGATTCAAGGGCATTACTGGATGTGCTTTGCTGATTTCCTAGAAATAATTTTCTCTGTACCAGACCCAACAAACAGTGGTATATGTGGTGACTGACTGCTGACATCCGCTGGCGTATGTGCTTTTGAAAGGTCACACTATCCATCAGCCCCATCAGCTGATGCAAAGCATGTAACTGACCTGTTTGTTTCATTCCAGTGAGCTGGGATTGACAAACCGTGAAGGAAGGAGTAACACACTGTTTGCTTCCAGACTGTGTCCAAGGGGACTGCTGCTGCGTTAGTACTGTTCCTAGGTATGGCACAGAGGTAACGGTGTGTCTCTTTCTTAGGCCTGAAGGCCCCAGGGCTGAGCTGAGGTCTTGCTTATCCTCAGCACTCAAATCTCACCATCTGTTTTGGGACTAGGGCTGCTGTATGCTTGATTTAGGAGGATTGGAGGGAGTTGAGCTAAGGGACTTTTTTTAATTTTCCTCCCAAAAAAAAGGGTGGTTTGTTTTATCAGAACCTGATCATCCCATGGCTGCACATGTTGTTAGCCCCACTGTGGCACTGCAAGGAAGGATGCCAGCATGAGCAGCTGGCATAGGACCACAGTGGTCTATAGCAGTGATGGCCTTAGGTTGCTTTGGTACCCCACCAGGAGCTCCTCTTGCTATAGTCTTCTACTTGCTCTTGGGTAGGACTGATTGGGTGTTTGGTGTGGGTTTTATTCCCAGGCCGAGAACTGAAGTAGGCAGTTTTGTTCTGTAAAATATCCATGTACTTAAAAAGTACCACAAATCACAAAACTTTCCTCAAATACTGTTTTCTCCTTATGTTCCTTATGCACAGATCATCTGTGTTTTAGGATATGAAGAGGAACGGAGGAGAAACTTTTCTTTGCAATGACTGTTGAGGGGCAGAGGGTTGTGTACTCTGTTTTATTTTTAACCTCCCACTCTTTATTTTTTTTCTGGAAGCTTTCTCTGGATGCATGGATCTTGCTTGCCCCTCCAAGGCAAGGCAGCTGGTGTCCTCCCCTATCACAGCCAACATCTCCACTCTCTGTTCATTAGCAAATATCATTTCATCATCTGCAAAGGTCAGAGCTGTGTCTTAGCTACAAGTTTACTCAACACAGAAGCACCTAAAGAATAGTGGGTTAAAAGAATAATATTCTACAAGGGAGTATTTACTTCGTTTTTCAGTACTAATCCCTTCTAGGGATTTCCTTGGTCCCTGTGGCTGTAACATTCTTCACTGACAATACCCCTAAGATAAGTGTGTTGCCTTCTTCATTTTATAGAAGAGCAGATAAATGTGAGCCTGCAGTGTCCAAGCCATTGCTTGACCACCAAATCTGATTCTATCACTCTTACCAAAATAGCAGAAAGATACAGCTGGTGGAGGGGGCAGCACAAATAGCCACAACTTGGGTTTTTTTCTTTTTAATGACATATAAGCAGGCAAAACAGATGAAGGAAAAAACTTGCACAAAATCTCCTGGAGTCTCTGTAAGGGCTGGGAATGAAACTCACTTTTCACAAAACCCACTCTTGTTCTGTCTGTATTTTTTTCCCCTCACATGGAAACTAAAGGTGTCTGGGGTTCCTCTGCATCTGTCCTTGAGAGCCCCTCTTACTGAGTCAGTGCTAATCATGCTTCAGCCAGAGGATTCCTACTTCCTCTTCCTGTTTGTTAATTCTGTGAGCTCCTGCCCAATCAAGTTTTTGCTTGTCGCTTCTCTCCTGCCCCAGACACTTTTGTGTGGCTGTGCTTGAAGCTGCTGGCCTGGAGCACTTCATTTCATCCTCTCCAAAAGAGTTGCCTATCCACTGATGTGGAACTGGGTAGCACCAGGCCTGTCCTGCTGTCTGCTCAGCTGTGTGTTCCTGCCTTCTGCAGTGGTGGACTGGTTGAGGGAGCTCAAGAAGAGGGTGCTGGGATGTGGGGAGATTTCAGCCACAGCTTTCCAAAGTGCTGTGCACAGGGCATGCAACCCAGCTGCCCTAGTGTCTCCATACCAAGGAATCCTTGCCATCCATGTGAGACTGAGAGTATCAAGTTTTAAGATGCTCTTTCTTTCAGCTAGTGAGTGTGATGAACTTCATGAACTGAGCCAGGAGGAATGGGTTTAACTTATGGCTTTTAGAAGCATCAGTGGAAAGGCACCCTGTAGAACATGTTTCCTTTTAAATTGCACACATGCTATACCTGAGGGGAATATACTCTAGCTTTCTAGTCTTGGGGCCTGAATCTGTACTTCTGGGAAGTCTATAGGCAAGCCAGATTTGTTGTGGACTCCTAGCTATTCTGGTTAGGCCTGTTGTCTATGGGTTTTGGTGGTGGTCTTTCTTTGCATCTTTAAACTTATTCTGATTTTTTTAAATGAAGTACAAATATGCTAGAACAGCTTATCTTGGGTCATAAGCGGTGGAAAATGTGAGATCATTCGTGTTGGCTTCTGCTTAGATTTTCATGCTCTAAAAGCCCAGCTCAATCACATTTGTGTCTCTGCAGTGGGACCATGGAAAGAAAAGAGGTGTCACCAAGTCCTCACTCAGAAGACAGCAGCGTATTGGACCTACCCTCTATTTGTGACCTAGGAGAGCGCTTTCTGCCTCCGTACAGTTCTGAAAACAGCGAGGAGCTTTTTCACTCTATGGATACTTTCCCCTCTCTGCCCACAGGTAACAGCTTCTGCCTCTCTACATGCTCTTTCTTAGCCAGTGCATTATTTGTTTAGGCAGTTCATCATTTGAGTAACTACAGTCTGACACTGATGCATCTGCCTGTCTTAAAACCTAACTTGCCAGAACTACTGTGTTCCAGTGTGACAGATTCAGTGTGAACTGTGGGCTGGTGAGACACTGGAGAGGAGTTTAGAGGATACTGTCAGCTGCTAATGATTTGACAACATTGTTTCTTCATATTTAATATGTTCTCAGAGGGTTACTTGAACTAACCCACTGAGCAATCCTCCAGACATCAGTAGGAAATACTGCCTCAAATTACCACAGTCAGTAAGAAATGTTTATAGACTTTTCCTTATGTTCTTCATGTGTCATCTTGCATTCAGGAATGAGCTCAGGATATGGCCTCTGTAGCCCATTACTGTAATATTAACAGTGTAAATTAATGTTAACAGTGAATGTTTGCTTGTGAAATGCATGTGAAGAGAACCACTTCAGTTCAATTCTTGGGAGACAGAAGTTTCCTCAGTTGAAGGAAGTCTTATTCCTGCAGAAACAGCATGTTAGGTCAGCCACTACTTCAGATTCTTAGGAATAATGGTGCATCTAAGAAGATCAAGAGATAGCTGGCATGTTCTGATGACACCATTCAGTCTAGTCAGTGTGAAAATACTGGCAAGAAGTGTGAAATCAAAATGCACTGGCCTAGTGACACTTTTTACCTTATATTCAAACTGGCTGGGATGAAGGTTATAGTGATTATATTTAATATTGTAAAGGGAAAAAAATCTGATCAGCAAATAATGTGAGGAGGTGGTTTGTTAAGTCACCCAAGCAGGTGAAACATTATTGATGACATCTCTGGGGATTTTTTCAGTATTAAGTAGTGTAAAAATAGAGGTTGGCTCCACTCCTGGCACTGGGGTGGTTTACTTTGGCCTAGTTCCAATAAGTTAATTTAGAATTCAATGGGTGAGGTTTTTCAGTGGCAGTTCCATTACCTTGCATGCTAAACAGGTAAACAGTGGCATCTACCAACTGATCTGGCCCTGTTGATGCTGACCAGTTGCCTGTGCTTCACCTCTGGTTGCAGGGCATCCAGAGCTGCAATGGAATCTGCAAACAGTAGCTACTAGTGCTTACTTAGCTTTTCCTATGCAGCCCAGGAAGTCACATGTGTTATGTTACTAATTATGCAAATCTTGTACTGTAACCTCTATTTTAAACCATGATCCATATTGCATTAGTGGAATTGTGCATCTGGTTTGAGGTTTTGCTTTATTTGTTGTGCATAAGTGATGACCACCATGGTGTGGAATGTCCGGAGCAAGCCTTTTCTGCTGTTGTGTCAGAGAAGGATGTGGAGGTTCTTCTAACAGTGAGACAGGCTGGAAGGCATTTGTTTACTCAGATTTCACAAGCCTTGTGCTGCAGGTATGAAGGAATTATGGGAGCTGTGCAGCAGCTCCTGCAGTGTGTGTAGGGTGACTTAGTTGCTCAGACACCATTTAGTATGGTTCACAGCAAACGGACTCAATTGCTTTTATGAATGGGATGCTGCAGGGGAGCTGCACAGCCAGTCAGCAGTCCTGAGACTGGTCTGAGGGCATAGCAGCAATGACATGTGCAAAATTAAGATAGGCAGCTCTAAACCCAAATGGCAGCATTGGACAAGTTTATGGTGCATACGTGGAATATGTATGCTGACAGGTCCTGCCTCCTTGCTGACTCCAACAGCCCCTGGTGTCAGTGGGGATTCCAGGTGCTGAGAAGGGCAGGTAAGGCCTTATAGATCCTTTCCTTGATGACTTGTTTTAGAAACCCCTTGCAATTGAAACCAGTTGGCAATAACTGTGGGATGCAGTCTGTAAAATGATTCCTTACACTGTGCTCCTGGGAGCGAAATAACCAAGTATCACATTGGACCTGATTGGCGCTCTGGACATCTGGGTTCCTTTCTCCTTCTAACAGTGTTAAATGAATGTACGTACTCAAACTCTTTCTTGATGCAACTTCAGCTTTCTAAGGCATTGCATTTGATCAGTGTGACAGAAGAGGCAGAAGGATGATTTTAAAAACAAATGTGCCAGATGTTCTTGGACAAGCAAGTTCTGTCAAATGTATGTTGGGAAAGGAAGCTCCTTTGCTTATTTGTTTTCTCATAAGACATCATAAACTGCTGCTGTGACACAAGACAGATTAGGAGAGTAGGAGTGGCTATGTCTTGCACCTCACAGTATGACCAGAAGATTACATCCTGGGGCTTGGGCAGGATGGATGATGAGTCTTCTCATCAAACTTGAAAGTGAGAATCTTCCTTAGTGAGTCATAAGCATTTTCAAAAGGCCGTTAAGTCTCTGAGAATGTGACAACTTCCTTAGGAGTAAATCAGGACAGGCTGTATTTTCTAACATCTGCCACAAGAACTGGTCTGACACTGAGCAAAATATCATGCCCTCTGAGCCTCAGGAGTCAGAAATGAATACAGGAGACATTCCTAGTGCCCAAGTCACTAGTAATAGGTCTTACTAGTCTAGAGAAGCTCCATCACTTGTAATAGAAGATAGTACCCACTGGCCATGAAAACAGGGCCTTCTGAAAGCAGTCATCCCTCGGCAAGAAAGCAGTAGTCCTGTGGAACTACTGCTAGTAGTAATCTGGGTGTTATTTAAGTTATCTATGAGTGGTTTTATGATTTGTGCAGGAGTGAGGATACTGCTCCTGCAACAAACTTGCGTACTTATAGCTTCTTGTCATAGTGAATATGAGTGTTTAAATGGTGATAGACTGAGAAAATTGCACTGGATCAGTGAACCTTTCAGCATGCTTCATTTTTTTTGTGGTGTTTATTTGACCCCAAACTGGAAAATGATAAAAATCATTTATAGTGTTTATAATCTGTGCTGGTTGTGCAATGCTGCAGCAACACCTCACTGCCGCCTCTGGATTAAGAAAAGTTGCCAGCAAAACTTGGCAGCGCTCAGGTATTTGTGGGGGGAAGGCTGAAGTTATTTGGATTGATATTTGAAAGGTTGTTTCCAATGAAATAAATCACTTGCAATGTTCTGTCTGATTTTAGGGCACTGAGCCAGAGCACACCAGGGACAGTGGAAACATGGTATTATTTGCCTGGAAAAATTGCATCCTAAAAAGGGTTAGAGAACAAACTACAGATGTGTTCTACAGATTGGTGTAGGCAGGGTCCTGGGCTCTGCCCATGCTCTGTGGTCTGACAGAGCTGGGTTTTGCCAGCACAGCCTGGAGTGATTCTACCAAGTTTGGAGGCAGTGTTTGAGAGCTCACTATGGCACCATGAGTGGGAGACTGCCTGTCTGAAGCATGGTCAGAGCTCAGCCTCATCTACCTCTGGCCTTTCCCTGGGGCTAGCAATTGTGTGGCATGGGTCTTCTTCTTTTTCCTGTAGCTTCTTCTTGTAATTGCTTTTTCTTTGTAATGAAAAGTAGTTTAAAAGCTGTGTCCTTAGGAGAATGTATGTTCCTAGTGCCTGGTGGAAGAGGAAGGTACCTGGGAAATAGTGTCACAAGAACAGAGGAAATAAAGGATGGATGGCAGTAGGAAAGGAAAGATGGTGCTGGAGAGATGTGGTGAAGGAAGGCAGAGTTCACGGTGTGATTGGATAGGCATATATGTAGCTAAAAGCTGGCTAGCTTTGAAAAAAATAAATACTAAAAGCCAGTCTGGAAGGACAGGGGTGTTCAACCTTTAGTTGCTTCTCCAAAAGCACTACTTACGTTCCTGCAATTTGCTTCAGGTTTGAGCCCAGGCATACCTTTGTTTATTTTTCATGGACTGCCCTGATCTCTCCAATACAGTGAGAGTCCCAGGCTGCCCCTTCTTATTCCAGCTCCATCCTTGGTGCTGGTACTCACATGGCCACATGAGGAGTCAGATCAGGCAATTGGCCCAGCTTGCAGGGCAGCCACGTGAATGTGGCTGAAACGGGGACAGCTGCTCTTTGTGGCAGCAACACAGGTATAGGCCAAAATACAATAGCTTACAGTGTGTCCTGCCTTTCATAGGGGGAAGCAGTCTTTCCAGAATGGTGGTTTCTGGAAAAAGTAGTGTTAAGAGTTTTAATTGCTCTTCCTGTGTGAGGAGCCAGGCTGTAGGTTCTTTCTGATCAGGGGTTTTTTTAAGCTTCTTTCAGAAACTGTCTGTATCGAGTCATGAGAGCTTGGGGGAAATGGAGCAGAACCATTTCACTGGAGACTAGCTGGCTCCAGACAAGTCAGGGAGTCTGGGCCAGTGACACTGCTGCTGAAACTGCCACTCAGGTCAAGAGGACATCTGATCACAAATGACCCTAGTTTAAAAGTAAAAGCCATCATGATTTTTTTATTGTTCCAGTCGCTTTCTGAGTTTTCAGTCAACCAAGCATGTATGTTAAACAAAGCAGGGATTGCCAACATGTTCACACAGCTGTTGGCTCTGTAGGCAGTTGGGACTCCTGAAAAAAAACAAATGCTATGCGTACCCTGTGAACCTACATGCCTTGTTTTGCCGTGGGTTGCTATGTCTTTTATTAGCAGCTGAGGAGTCATGTTAATGGTAGTGCATGTGTTCTGGCTTGTCCTTAAATGCTCTCTTCTATTACCGTGTCCACTTGCCTGTTGGGAGTTGCTTAATCTCTTTTGCAGAAGTGGGTTGTGTTTACTGAAGAATTCTGGCACGGTTTGTGCTTCTTCTCCATGGGATGGGAGTTGTGCAGAAGTGCTGATGTAGAAGCTGAAAATGAAAGGAGCAGGCTGTACTTGTCATATCAGCAGCAACCTTTTAGAGCTGACTCTTGATGGGTGCTTGGGGATTCAGTTCAGCCCAGAACTCAGTGTATTCATTCATTACTTGCTATAGAAATTACAGGTTGGCTGGCTGAGCTACCACTGCTACCCAAAGTTGCAGAACTTCCAGAATTGTTTTTTGTTTGGCCATGCTGAAGACAATCTGAAAGCTGAAGACCTTTACCTGGTCTCATTTAAGAGGTGTGTGTAACTTTGTTTTTTAAATAACTTTCAGACAGAGCCAAAGCTGAACTAGAAAGGATTTGTACTTGCACTCTAGGCTGCTGTGGTCAGGTACAGGAGTTTCTGACAGGCTCCCTTCACCAAAAAGATACAAATCGCCCTGAGAACATTTTACTTTTTGGCTCAATGCGGAGGGGCAGGGGAGGGTGCTGTACAAAGTTGGTTTGTACTGTTATGAAGGGTCTCCTTTGACTGCAGGTGGTTAATATGCTCTACCGTTTGCAGACTCACTTCAATTAGAACTGGGATCCCGAGCACCAGCAGAATTGATTACTTTTTTAGGATGACCTGTGCATAACTGCCATGGCCTTGCTGAAGCTCATAAGCCCTATTTTGAGAATTAGTGGATTCTATGATTACAGGTTTTGCTTTGTTTCCTGCTGCCCTCTAGTGAGCAATGTGACCCGTTTCCGATGACACCGGCCTTGCACGCTTGGAATTTAGAGGGCTGGTGATTCTGGGTTGGGATGTTCAGCTGGTGGTGGGGGTATATGTCACTATCAAAATCAGTCTTGTGTCAGTTTGCTGCTTTAGAGAAACGATGCTAAATAATCACCAGGGCTAATGTGGGAATATTTCTAAGGAGTGTTGGCTGCTCATTGCTTACTGCATGAATCTTGGCATAAGGTGGCTAAAGTTTTCTGTTGGTGAAATGTTTGGTTTTGTCTGGAAATAATTTTCTTGCTTTTGTCTGTTACAATTACAGCCATGCATGGATCTGATTTTGTTATGGGAATGAGAGCCTTTAAAACTTCGTTATAGCATGCCTTTTTTGGGTGCAACTGTTTTTTTTTTTGTTTTTTGTGGTTTTTTTAAGCCTTTGTAAAAGTTCTGGTTTTAGCAACTTTATCTTTTATCCCTGCTACTCTTACAAACATCCAGTTAGTTGTCAAGGAGGGTGATTTGTTTAGCTTATCAAAAGCAAAGAAGCACCTATTTTCAAGTGAATGTGTTGGGGGGTTTTATTAGTTATTTTTAACCAGTTGCACTCTCATGATCAGTCTGGAGAAGAGAAGGCTTCCAGCAGACCTTATAGCTGCCTCCCAGTGCCTAACAGGGGCCTACAGGAAATCTGGAGGGGGACTTTTTACTAAGGCTGTGTAGTGACAGGACAAGGGGAAATGGCTTTAAACTGACAGAGGGGAGATTTAGATTAGATATGAAGAAGAAGGGACGCTGTGAGGGTCATGAAGCTCTGGCACAGGTTGCCCAGAGAGGCTGTGGCTGCCCCATCCCTGGCAGTGTTCAAGGCCAGGTTGGATGGAGCTTGGAGTGACCTGGTCTAGTGGAAGATGTCCTTGCCTGTGGAAGAGGATGAACTTTAAAGTCCCTTCCAACCCAAACAATTCTGTAATCAGTGATTTTGTGAAAATACTAAGTTTTTCTTAATACTCTAGTCTTCTCAAGAGGAAAACAGAAAGTGAGATTTTTCAAACCCTAATAATTTTGTATAGAAGTTGTGATCCAGTGGGGCTGGTGCTCTGTGGACTTGAATTTATTCAGCTCCACTGAAGTCCTTGTTGGGCCCCTGGTTTGGGTAACTCCATGGCTTTGTTGAGTTTGGCAGCATTAGTTTTCCAAGCATCAATATGTGGCCCAGTTGTGTTGAATATTGAATGAAACTACAAAGTGGAATTCATTCTACCTTACATAAAAGGAATGAAGGGAAACCTCATGACACAAAAGATCAAGCGCTCGGCACCACTGCAGCACTGAAGGCCTGGCATCTTTTGTAAATTAATTTTTCAGAAATGTGTTACATAAAGCATCCAACCAAAAATAAATCCTGGAAGAGAAAAAGATGGTGCTTTATTCTTCACAGCCCAAGGAAGAAAACTAATCCTATTTTAAGGAGAATTAGCGCACTCTACTTGCATCAGTAAGGGTGAAAACTGAGACATGTGACTTCCCTTTTAGACTTTAATGCTTCAGAGTAGCTCTGTTTTCTGTGGAAGTGAACAGTTTGTACTAAACCATTAATAAATAGAAATCAAGTCCAGATGAAATACTTGAGTAACCAAGACAAGGAGTCACACTTACACTGAAGTTGTCTGATCAGATTCTGATGTTTTTGTGTGTAAAGGAGAGCTTGGGAGTTTGCCTCTCAGAGGTGCTGTGGATCAGCTGTGCAGCCCAGCTCTGTGCTGTAGCCTGAGGTTTTGTATTGGCTTGTTTGGAGTTGTGTTTTCTCTTCAGAGTGAGTTTTCTCTTACTACCCAACTCTTTTTTTTGCTTTTTTTTTCCAAAATAGGAGAGGTTTGTTCTCATGGACTATATTTTTGTCTGCATCCGCCAATCTAATTATCAAGCCTTGCAGCATGGAAAGGAGCATAGTACATGTTCTGCATGTTACCCCCAAATTCCTAAAAAGTGCTGGTACAGTACAGGACTTGCAATTTGTGTGTTTGAAGGTGACTTACAGGGGCCGTAACTGTCATTTCCTTTCCTTCATCATCTTTGAGTGTATCAGCTAACAAAACCCTTGCCAGTCTCTCCACGCAGAGGCAGAAACAGAATGGGTTGATTTCCAGTTTGGGATGTTCCCCCTGAATTGTGAACTATAAAGTGGTTTCTAAATTGTTCTAAATATTCTAAATTTATTCATGTTTCTAAGTGGTTCTGAATGCAGGACAGGGTAGAATGAGAATTGCTTGAGTGGTAGCTTGTCTACAGCAGCAGGTAATAGTGATATTGAAGAGGAGTACAAAGAGAACTGATCCTGTCTCTGCAGGCATGTAGCTTCCAGGATTTTTGGTTTAGGAACCACGGATGGCTTGTATATCAATGTTTCACTAGCTCCTGATGAATGATCCTCCCAGGAATTTGACTGCATTTGGATCCCTATCTCTCTCAGGGTGTGAGTGGGACTGTGAAGAAACAGGGGCTTTTTTTTCCCATCTTTTTCCTCCTTTAACCCCCTGAATCTCCCTAGTTCCTGCTGGCTAAGAAACAGTGTACGATCATTGCTGTTTCTTTATCCAAGCCATTTGTGGTCCTACAGACATCTTACATGTTCTCCATGTTGTATCTTTCCAGGCTAAAGAAACTGGTGTATTTTATTCTCACATCAAAGAAAAGCCATCCCAAGACTTCAGGCAGCTTTAGGCTATCCTCCTGAATGTCCCTTCTAGCTTGTCAGTGATCTTTTAGAGATGTGGGACAAGAACCCTTCACCGTGGAACATTGGTGTCATGGCTGAGAGCAGTTTGGTTTTGCTTTTGGTTCTTTGCACATTGTTTTGCTAGATTTTTTTAAATTTTTCTTTGTTTTTCTCCCCAGTTTAGTTAGTACCTGTGTTGGGGGAAGGGAAGTGTTTCCTTGCTGGGCACTGAACTAGGTCTGAGCTAGTACAGTGGTCTTAAAATGGTGCTTGAAAGGTCTCTTACTACTGACTAATGTAAGTCTGCGATCCGTGCAGGTACATCAGTGTTGTGTTTTACCTTTTTACTGGTCTTTTTGTTCATTGCAGTCTGTTCTCATGCTTTGTTCTGTTCTTTCTTTCCCTTATAATATTCCTTACTTTTGCAGTTTCACTTCCTTGTATCCTATTCTGTGCTAAATTGCGGTGGTAGTTTTTCCCCCAGATATCACCATTGTCCTCATGCAGCCACCTATCTCCTGTGGATTCTGGGTAGTGTGGTCCTTTTTATCCCAAAAAGTGTAGACATCTTTCAGTAGATAGTCCTTTAAATGGTATGGCAACAGTTACTCTGTCAGCCTGTAATTAAAGACTTGAAAGCCTAAATGCTGTCCTCCCACCCTGTGCTATGGGCTGAGTCTTCAATATGATCCCTAAATCAACTGTTACTGCTGGACTTTTATTCCAGGAAACTTAATGTTTTTTATTGGCTTTGCTTCCAAAACCCTGCTGGCACAGTTTTCAGTAAGTTGTTTGCTTTGCATCTGCCTTTGATGTTTGCTGTCCTTGTAGTCTTTGTGTTTTCTGAGGTGGTTTTCTGATCCTTCATGGTTATAAGGTTCAGGAATTTGGCTTAGACTTGAAATTACAAAATTGAAATGTGAAGACAGTGTTTTAGTGATTTAAAAAGGTCAGAAAGGCCTATGAGTCAGGTTCAGGAAAATAAATGTGATCCTACTTCAGTAGCCAGTGCAGGGATTTACTGAATGTTGAGCGAGGAGAGAAATCTGTGTATCTATATAAATGCCACAATAACAAACCATTATTGGTGCTCATTTCAAAAAAGGAGGCTGTGCAACAGCTGTAACTGCTTTTGAGATGCTATATAGCCAAGTTCATTATTATGATTATTATGTAGCTTTTGTGACCACTCCATCCCTGGCAGTGTTCAAGGCCAGGTTGGACGAAGCCTTGCGTGGCATGGTTTAGTGTGAGGTGTCCCTGCTTATGGCAGGGGGGTTGGAACTTGATGATCTTAAGGTCCTTTCCAACCCTAACTATTCTGTGATTCTATGATTCTTTTCATAAAGCTCCATCTACTGGGAAGGACTGGCTATGAATGCTTTATTTCACACTGATGACAGCAGTCTTGCTGTTAGCTATAGAATATCGTAAAGCACTAAAAGGTGCACATGTGCCATATAGAAACAATATATCATCGAATCATGGAATGGTTTGGTTTGGAAGGAACCTTAAAGCTTATCCAGTTTCAGCCCCCTGCCACAGGCAGGGACACCTTCCACTAGACCAGGTTGCTCAACCCGTCCAAGCTGGCCCTTCTCTTCTTCAGGCTGAACAAGCCCAGCTCTCTCAGCCTGTGTCCAGAGCAGAGCTGCTCCAGCCCTCGCAGAATCTCTGTGGCCTCCTCTGGACTCACTCCAACAGCTTCACATCCCTCTTGTGTTGTTTCCCCCAGAGCTGGATGCAGGACTGCAGATGAGCTGTCATGAGAGTGGAGTAGAGGGGGAGAACCCCTTCCCTCAACCTGCTGGACATGTTGCTTTTGATGCATCCTTTTGATGTGTATTTTAGATCTCATTAATCTTTTACCAGTTGTCTGGTGTGAGACAGGCCTGGTTCATTTGGCAATAACAGTCACACTATCAGCACACATCAGTGCCAGACAGTGGAACCTGCAATAAATATGTAAGTGCTGTGTCTGCTCACCAGTGTAACTGGGGTCTTTTAATCTTGACTTTCCCTGCAGCCATGGAATAAGAGTCCCTGTGGGCCATTTCTTCCTTATCTTTATCTAAACTGACATTCCAACCTGAGCTTTTACTTCTTTCATCATAGCTATCACTGTTTGTCATTGCTGTGACCTCATCTAATTCAGACTGCAGTAATGACATTATGGCTATAGTTCCTAAGGTTACTGAAAGACAATTTGGTACATACTTATGCCAATGCTGATTTATTTTATCAGGCCAGTTAATGAGTATTAGCTATTTAAATAAGAAGGAATTAAACCCTGTAAATAAATGACAGAGAGCAAGACTCTTAAGTTCTTCATTTTCCATCTTCTGAAGTTGTGGACTTCTTTGAAATGGGAAATTATAAATTAGGAACAGAAACTATTCAAGTCTGTGTTTGACAGGGGAGTGACAGACGAGTTTAGAGTCTATGAAACCTGTGTCTTTCAGCCATAATTTGTAACCACCGCAATGCCATTAAATATTATGGGGACAAATAAGAATTTCTAAGGAAGTGCAAGAAGACCTAGCAAGAATTCTTACTGGCCAAGATATACACTGATAGCAGGTCAGGATGAGGGTGTCTTTGCATAGCTAGATGCTGCTGGCTCTCTAAAGATGCAATATACAGTGCAAACATAGCTGAAACAAAGCTTATCCTTGCTTTGGGATCCTCCTTAATAGGTGCTTCCATGGGCTTCCCTTTCTGGTAAGTAGGTTTTTATCACATATGTACTGCAAAATTTTTTCTGTGTTTGAAGCTTTCATTTCAGCTTTTTCAAAAAGTTAGCTCTGTTCCTCACCCCTTGGGGTCATCCAGGAAGGTGGATCTGTCCTGGAGCAACTGGATGCCACATGTTGGCAGTCAACTGGTGCTACTGGAAGGAGCAGAGTGTTTAGTAAGTTAATAGTCCCTTACAAAACAAAGGTCTGCTTGTGATGCCTGCTGTCAGAGAGCTCCCAGCTGAAACAAGTTTGTAAACTGTCTTTAGGTGAACTCCCAGATCTTCAGGGAGCGGCTATATAAACAGACCTGTGTGGCACCTGGTATGTCTCTGGCAGCAGCTTGGAAGCCGTGGCCTAAGATGATATTTCATTATTCCTTGTCTAGTCTTTCAGGAGCTGACTCCAAAATGCACTAATGCCTATGATAGCAGTTTCATGTGTTCTTCCATGCTTCTTTGTATGGCTGCAAGGAATCTACTGCATGCACAGTGGAGTCTGGCCTGACACAACAATCTGTGTTTCAAGCCTCTGGCTTGTCACAGGCAGGGAGACAGGGTTAGAAATTCTTATTTTCCCGTGACAGTTATTTTAGTGCAAAGCTGTCATAGAAATTCTTCAAGTTCCATTAGATTTTCATAAAAGAGATTAAATGCCTCAGTTTGACTCATCTGCTCAATCTTGCCCAGGGACTGTTTTTACCCCCTGCTTCTCACTCAGGTGCTGGCTTTGAGCAAGCAGCAGGAGCCATTTTTTCCACATGATTGGAATTGAACACACAGGCTGCTCTTGCAGAGATCCTTGTCTGCTTTGTTGCCTGATTACATTCCCGTCAGCAATACTTTGGTTCTGTGCAAGGATGCTGAAGTGCCAATAGAAATGATACAGGTTAAATGGAAGTGCAGGATTCAGGAAAGGGAAGGAGGAAATTAAACTGTGAAGCTGAAGGAGAGGCTATGAATCCTGTGCAAAATGGGTTGTATTTTTTCATAATAAATTTCTGTTTTCTTGTTACTTCAAAGCTGAATAGCTGGAGGAACAATCGCTGGTGTAATTGTGGGGCTGGAAGGGTTCAGGCAGACAGCAGGGGCAGTGACAGAGTATTTTATGAGTGAGTGGGAGCTGGGCAGTGTTCCCTTCTTACGCACCACCACCACCATTCAAACCGCAGTACATTTCCTCTTCTTCAGACAAGTTACTTCTTTTTTTTTTTATGCTGAATTCCTAGATAACCTTCCATAGCTGTATTTGTCCTGTTTTTAGTTGTGTTTATAAGGAAGAGAAGCAATTTCAGTGAAATTCTAGTCTTCTTTAGCAGCTGGGGAGGAGAAGATACAAAGCAGTCATGTGGCCCAGAAGCCAGGGTTTTACAACAAAATGCTACAATCATACAGTAATAGCACCCGTGAAACATGCCGGTGTGTACATCAGTGTTTCCAGTGACTTCCGAGTGCAAGAACTGCTGTAGAGTTGAAACATCTTCACAAAATCCTGCATTTTTTCTTGCAGAAAAATGGAAGTGCATGCCGTGACTCCTGAACTAACTGAAATAACTGGGAAGGCTGTATTGGAGTGTGACTGTTACTGTTACCTAGACACTTACTCATGCCATTTTTTCATCAATGTTAGATTCTAATCTGTGGGGCTCCCAAAATGTTGGTTCTGTTCTTGTATAATACAGCTACTTTTTGCAGCTTTGTATTATGGTCTAGTAGTGCAGATACTGCAAAAATGACTCAAGATGTATATGTGTCTGTGTTGAGCAAGTGGCAAACATGGAATGCCTGTGATAACCTTATTATGTAAAAGTAGCATTACCATTCCTTGCTGTTGCAGACTGCCTTGGTGTCTCTGCTTGTCAGCTGCGTCATTTATGTGTGGGTGTAAAGATCTCTGAAAATGACTTAAAAACCTCAGTTTAAATCATGAAAGATGTCTGGCTAGGACAGAACCATGGAAAAGGGCAAATTGGCTTGGAAAGTTGTGCCGAGACCCTCCTGTTCCAGCCTGCCAGATTATTTCTTTGATAGCATGATGCTGTGTGGGTCACCCAGGTTAGTGTGGACATTTGGGAAAGCAGTATTGGCCTTGTTACAGTCTTCCAATACCTAAAAGGTGCCTTCAAGAAATCTGGAGGGGGACTTTTTACAAGGGTGTGAAGTGACAGGACAAGGGGGAGTGGCCTTAAGCTGAAAGAGGGGAGATTTAGATTAGACATTAGGAAGAAATTCTTCCCTGTGAGGGTGGTGAGGCCCTGGCACAGGTTGCCCAGAGAAGCTGTGGCTGCCCCATCCCTGGCAGCGTTCAAGGCCTGGTTGGATGGAGCTTGGAGCAACCTGGCCTAGTGGAAGGTGTCCCTGCCCACAGCAGGGGGTTGGAACTGGATGAGCTTTAAGATTTCTTCCAACACAAACCATTTTATGATTCTATGACCCTCAGAGACCTAAATTCTCTGTGCGTAGTTGAGCTGCTTTTGGGCACCTTCTACATTCAGTGATCATTTATGCATAGTCTGACTTCTCCATTTCACCAGATGGCTTTCACTCACATCTCTCTCCATTACTCAGACCTTTTCTCAGACATACAGTGTGACTATGTGCTAGAAAAAAGTTTATTGGACCCAAAGGGCTCTGCACTGACAGTTGTCCTTGAAGTGCAGCAAGAGAAAACAAGATACATCTGCCCTGATTGCTGTGGTCTCTTCTGAATTTATTCTGTGACTTCAAAGCTCCTTTAGGTGCTGCTGTGAATTGGCAACAGAGAAACACATCCTGTGGAATCCTCTCTGGTTGGTGGCAGGGAGGAGTAAAATGGGATGCCAGTGCTGTTGAAGTTAGAAGCTGTATTCCTTGCTTTGCTCCAAAGACTCTGATTTAACTTGTTCTACCCAATTCTGCCAGGGCAAATTTAGAGTAGAAGACCTGAGCAGGAGGCTGTGGGCAGGGATGTCTTCGTTTTCTGTGCATTAGTAGGGCTTAATGGTGGGTCTAGTGCCTGGAGCATTACAGGGGATGCTCTGTAGCTGTTTGATGAGGGAGGATGTAGTACTAATGCCTGGAAAACCATTACCAGTTTCTGACAGAAGGTTCCTACTCTGCAGTGATGTGGCCTGGATTAATCCCAGAATTGTGGAGATCATTGTGGATTTTTTTCCCTGTTTTGACTGAAGTTATTTAGTCTCAGCCTTCGCATTCACATGCTGCTCTTAATGTCTCCCTACTTCCCCTCTGTTATATCTGGCTTGTACCACACTGCATGGATTGAGTCCAGATCAAGTATTCTTAAAACATCCCAGCTCAGGCACCTATCAAAAAAATAAATGATGTAAGTGGGAGATCTGGCACTTGATTTAAACCAGTTCTCTGTGTGTCTTAATTTGGACCTCAGGTTTTTTTGCCTGTTCCTCTATTTTACTTTGCTGAGCTCATTGCTGTGCAGTTGATGAGGCTGCAGCATAAAAGCACAAATAATAGTGACTCATAAGCCTTTAGCAGCAGACTGTGAGTATAAAATATAGCACACTTTCATCATCCACAATATTTTTTTTAAACAAAACAACACAGGCCAGTGATTCAGCATCAGCGTGGGTTATAGTGCATGAGGTTTTATCTTGGAGCCCACCTGCGTCTGATTTCTTCCATCATTTCATGAGTTTAACAACTCCCCAGCCCACTCCATTCCTTCTTGGTATTATATGTCATAGATTTCATAGTAACTGAGCCCCTTGGCTGGGTTACACATGCACATTTATGTTCCTATAAAATCTCCACAGACAGATGGAATGCTGTCAGGCTGAGCAGTGCTTCTGTGTTTACAGTGAGCCTGCATGCTAAAGGTATATGAATGGGGGCTTTGGTCGTTCCATAGTGGTCATAGAATCATAGACTCATAGAATAGTTAGGGTTGGAAAGAACCTTAAGATTATCTAGTTCCAACCCCCCTGCCAGAAGCAGGGACACCTCACACTAAACCATGCCACCCAAGGCTTCGTCCGACCTGGCCTTGAACACTGCTAGGGATGGAGCACTGACAGCTTCCCTGGCCAACCCATTCCAGTGCATCACCACCCTAACAGGAAAGAATTTCTTCCTTATATCCAATCTAAACCTCCCCTGTTTAAGTTTTACCCCATTACCCCTTGTCCTCTCACTACAGTCCCTAATGAAGAGTCCCTCCCCAGCATCCCTATAGGCCCCCTTCAGATACTGGAAGGCTGCTCTGAGGTCTCCACACAGCCTTCTCTTCCCCAGGCTGAGCAGCCCCAACTCTCTCAGCCTGTCTTCGTATGGGAGATGCTCCAGTCCCCTGATCATCCTCGTGGCCTCCTCTGGACTTGTTCCAACAGTTCCATGTCCTTTTTATGTTGAGGACCCATTTTGTATGTGTATTTCTGTCTCAAAGAATTATGTTAAACTTGTATTTTATTCTTTTCAAGGTTAAATCCAGAAAATAATTGTAGGGGAAATCTAAATGTTGGTTCTACTGCATGTGTTTTAAAAGGAAAATGAGGAAAAGGAAAGGACATCGAGCGCTTTTTACACAGCAAGTAATTAGATTATAAAACTCAGTGCTACAGATTGTTATTGCTGCTAAAAGCTTAGCAGTATTAAGAACAGGGATTATACACTGATTTGTATAGTAAGAACAAGCTAGTGAATAGTTCTTGCTGACACAAATGTTGCTGAGACACAGGATACATAGGGTGCTGTTTCAAGGCTTGTACTAATTGCTGCCTAATTTCAAGTGTCAGGTCATCTACATATCCCCATTACCACATTCCCCTGTTGGCACCTATAATAGACTACAAGTGGAGGGGACGTACTATACTAGATGTGCTTATGATCTGATCCTGTGTGACACCTCTTTCTTTTCCTGTTTAGAAAAGAGAGATTCCCATTCTGCAGATGGCAAAGCTGATGCCAACACTTTAATGCGTTGCCTTCAACTCTTGCCTTCAGTAGTCTGTACCTCTTAAGTACTGTTACTTGAAAATAAATCCTTGGATCACTTTCCCAAAAGCAGAAGCAGGAGGGGGGTTAGTGGAAGGGACAAACTTTCCTTTGATCCACAGCTTGAGTTGTATTTGTGCATGTATAAATTTTACAGTGGTATTTTACTTCATTAATGGATAACCCACATCATACATCAAAATATGGTAACTTGTACAGGCCTAAGGAATACTCATCCTTAATATGTCAACCTGGTGCCTAGCCCAAAGTCCTTCTGTACTGTTCATATTACAAATTTATTCTGAATTTAATGATTTAAGCAGTTACAATCTATAAAGATTGCATGGAAATATATCATCTGTGCTCCTGGTCAGGGTGCAGCACAAGTGGGATCTGTTTCATGATCCCTTATAATTCAGTAGCAATTTTTTAAAGGGCTGAACTTTCTGTTGAAGTGCTCAATTGAAGCAAAACCTGATTTATAGAGCTACCATCTGCAGTCCCAGATGAATTTAACATTGCTCTACATTGCTGCTTCTCTGGATGCCTAATGAGGTTATTCCTAGGTTAATTTTTCTCCCAATGCAGTTTTAATTAAAACAGAATAAAGGCAACAGAAGATGCAAAATAAAATAACTTAAGAAAGTCCATTTCATGCTGCATCAGTGCTTTGTGGTAGGATGTTTGTTATTGCTGATAATTACTATTTTATATGAGGCACTTGTCTAATACCATGTGTGTGTGTGTGAATCATCTGCAGAGCCTGTGGCAGCATTCCAGAAGTGAAGTTAGCTCCAGTGGCTGAGTCACTGAGTTTGTGCCAGTGGGTTTCATCCCCATGTGAGGTTGAATGTGAGGAAATCTAGCATTCTTCAGCCCAAGAATCTTGGAATATAATGGGAAATATTTTTGCTTGCTTAAGGAATCACATATTGCTATTAGCTTTCAACAACCTGCTGATAGTTAATAAAGACACTGACATATTCCTGATGAAGATCTTGCTGTGATTTTTTTTTCTCTTAAGAGAAAGAAGAGGAATTATTCTTTAGCAGAGCATGAAAGCAAAAATGATATTGAAAGCTGGATCTGATACTCAGAATGCAAGCATGTGCTGTTTCTAGATGCCAGTGTCTTAACTGCATGTGTGTTGAAATGTTGCAGTCTGTGTTTTGTGGGATCACAGCAGTGATTTCCTCACTCACAACATTCTCTCTTGTTAAGAAAACAAACAGCGAATCAGTCTAACCATTTCTTAAGAGGAAGACGATTTCAAGAGGAAATCCTTCTAAGAGGATCTGGCAGGAGTCTCTCCTGCCACTTCACCTTTTCTCAGGCATGCACTAAAACCAGAATTTGTCTTTTCGAACTGGTACTAAATGAATGTGTAGTGACCCAACTTTGCCAAATTTTCTTTGCAGCTAAGCCATGGAAAGGAATATGTTATTACAGAGTTGTACTGCTGCAGCTAGGGACTAATTTGGCCTCCTTGCCCCAGAATCCTGCTCATCTCGATTCCTGTGGCATCTTGGCATAGATGTTAGTAAGACCAGGGTGATCCCAAAACAGTGGGGTGGCCGAATTTGAGAGAAGGTGGGAAGCTTAGTTTGGTTCATTAGCCTCAGCAGAGGGGTTTATTCTTGCTCTTCCAAGTTTTTGAAGCTGTGCCAGGCAATAGCTGGCCCCTGCTTTCTCCTCACCTCTCAAGCAGACCTCTGTAGCTTTTCTCAGCCAGCATGTTACTGGGTTGTTGCCCGAATCTGGTTCCTTCCCTTAATTATTGCATAGGAAAGTAATCAGGCTTTACTGCTATTTTGGAAGCTGATATATCTGATAATGTGCCTGGGGTTTTCCATCTGCAAAACACCATTTATTGCCAATTTGAAAACAGTTGTTTCTGCTGCTCTCTGATGAACCAATGTATTCTATGCATTTTACTTCTCTCCTGGACACCACAGTATCCCTAATTGTTCTTGCTTTAGCGATCAGTGAATCAGCAACAGAGATGGCCTGTTGCTTGAAACTTAGGTGGAGAGTTTGGATGTGTATCTGAATGTCTCTGTACTTTGGCTTTGATACTGCAGTTCCACCTGTGAGGAAAGAAGAGAGCGAGCAACGAGGCAGAAGCAAAGCCCATCTTCTTAAGGGATGTAGGGACCAGGCAGACTCAAGCTTTGAGTGAGCACTTGCAGGCACCTCCCACTGTTGTGCTTGCACAGCTTACTGCCACTTACAGTATCTGCCAGGCTTTTGTCTCTGCGCCTTTCCTGCCTGCTCAAGGAGAAGTAATACTGTGAGCATAAACACTGTGGGGACTATAAAGTGCATGTTATTGGGAATATGAATGTGTTGACTGTCAACTCAATATTCTAGTTCTCATCTGCCTAGAGCACTTTACTTGGAGTACAGTTCTTACGGAATAATGCACCTGGAAGGGTGTATTGCCTTTACCTGTGGCAGGTTGCTTTTATAGTAAGGCTGTGACAATGAGAGGAAACAAAATGGAAAGCAGATGGTTTACCAAGTAGCAGCCTTTGTCATCTGTTTCCTCATTTTATGGTTGGACTATTACCGTGGGCCTGGGTGGTGCTTGATCTTGCCAGGTCATTTGTTACCATTACTGTATCTTACCACAGAACATAACTAATTAGGAAGAGCTAACCTAGTTAGAGAACTTAAATGTTATCTAGAACTATGTCTGGTTGGAGATAATTCACTAAAATTTTAATGTAGTTGTCCCTGCCTTTTCTTGCTGCTGTTAATAACCTGGAGATAAATGTTCTCCATTCTGCATCTGTTAGCACACCATCTACGTGACTATGCTGATTTAACTCTTGCTTTGTCCTTTTCTATAACACTTTGCCCCAGACCATCTTTGTTTTTCCTCTGGGAGTGTTTGTGAGAACATCTCTGATTTCAGTAATGTTCATGTGAATGTTCCCTAAAGCTCAATGCTGGCTTTGAAAAATACCACTGTCCCAGATGTGCTTTGAGTCCTGTTTAAAGGCAAAAAATCGAGACAAAAGAGATTAAATAAACCATCTGTTTTACCTAAGCTATACGTTGATCCAAAGAGCACGTTCAGGGCTGGCACGTACAGCATGTGATGCCCTGCAGAGCGTGTGCATCCAAAGACAAGCATGGGTACTGATGGCTTCATTTTGTACAGTGTCGTACTCTGTGGGCACCTCCTGAAATCATACTAACCAGTGCCCGTTAGACTAGACTTGACATGGATGATATAGCTCATTCAGTGAATTAATTTGAATAAATAAAACCTACTGCACTTTTCCTGTCTGTGAGGAACTGCAGGCACTAAACACAGCAGATGAGTGCTGGTGGAGGAGTATAAGTATAGGGTGGTTATAAGTACTTGGAGAAGAGTTCAAGCATTGCCTGGGAGATGACTGGGTATCTCGGAAGCAGCTATCTGGGAAGGGTGGTCACATACAGCTAGAGCTTTAGTTCATCAAAACTGCTGAATCTGAGGTACCCTGTCCTGCCTTGAACCTTGGACTTACCTTTAAAGGTAAAATGGTGAGAGCAAGTGGGTTTTGGCTGATATTATTTGTGGGAAAGCTGTCCAAAGGAGGATTCCTCTGCTTTTCTGGAGATTTCAGTTGTCATTCTGCTCACTGAGGCTTTTTTTCTTCATAGTCAACTCTTTGCTGACCCTATGGCCAGTCCAAGCCTTGGTTTGCAGCTGGAGTGCTGCAGCTCCTGCACCTCAGGAGCTTTGAATTGCTTGTGGGTCTGCCCAATGTCAAAGCCAGCCACATAACCCTGAGCTGATCTAATAGTCCATCGTAAAACAGCTGCTGGTGAGCTGGGGCATGGTGTTGCTCCATGTGAAGTGCAGCCCAGAGAACACTGAGAAGAAGAAAATCTTAGCACAGTCCGTCAGAGGCAGCAAACTTGGGTGGAGTGAAGGCTCTGCCACATGAGGCATGAGTGTGACAGCAAGCTGCTGTGTTAGGTTACAGCAGGCCACTTTGGTGTTACATAGCTTGCAAGGCTGGAGATGGGTGGAAGGAGCCTGGAGCAGTGTTTTGGAGACTAGATTTTACAGCCCTGTCTGATGATTTAACCTGTGTCCTTATTTTATGCTGGCATCTGTGCTTTTCTACCTCTGTGACTGCCAGCTCTTCAGCACAGTCTGCTTTGTTCTTATCAGAAAAAGCCCCGGACCAGTTCCACTGTGAAGGTGACCTGTGTGGGAGCACTATGAGGTCTAGTGACAGCAGAGAAAAGTCTTGAGACCCAGATTAGGATGGGCTGGAGTAGTGCCATGAATGTCTGCACTGTTCCAAACTTACTGTGTGATGATGTTGCCCTTTTCACCCCCTCTGCTAACCTTGAGCATGCAGAGAGCATCAGTGCTACAGTCTGCAGTTGGAAAGTTGATAGGAAGGTGTTGGCATCTCCTACTAAACACTTTTTCAAGTCTGCGGATTTAGAGTAAAACAGGATATTGTTACCTTTACGCTCTGCTCCTTGGGTAATACTGCAAAATGAAACAGCACTTTAGCTGTAAGAGATTATTTCACTGACATATATCTTAGCTTGTTTCCAAGCAGAAAACCCTTAAAATATTCTCCCTTTCATCTGTGCTCAGTAATCTGTTTATCTGCTTTCCATCATCCTTTTAATATTTTTACAAAACTGGGGAGTGTGGGTTGTGGTTTTTTAACGGAAATTAAACTCTGGTTTCAGCTGGGGAGTTTTCATTAGACTCAGTCTGTAGCGTGTGGCACTAGCATCAGGCAGGCCTGGTACTGGACTGTGATTGAGTTTTGCATTCTCTCTCAGCAGAGTTCATCTCAAAACCTAAAATCTAAGGGAAAAACAACTTGTGGAGATGGTCTTCATAAAACAAAGGCAGATTAAATCTGGAGCTATCACGGAATTGCTCTTACAGTTGCATCTGCTGCAAAATAATTACCTCTCTTGATCCCATTAGGTTAATCAGTGCATTTTGTTTGTGTCTACAGTGAAAACGATTAAAAGCTCATCTCCCATTTTTTAGGTAAATTTACTGATTCTCTGATTTTTAAGGGTAATTAGATTTATTTTGGTGCATATCACAGTCCAGAGTGTTCCTGTTGGACAACTAGTTGTCTGTAATGTAATTTACCTGTAGCCAGGATGTAATTTCTTTTAAATCACCTTTTTTCCCTTGGGCTGTTTTTTGCTAAAGAGTACTAAATCCTTTTGTCTCCTTTTGCATAAAGTGCATTTTAAAAGCTTAGGGCTTTTTGTACAAGCACAAGAACTGCCATTACTTGCTTCTATTTCAAATTTTCTTTTAGTTCATTTTCTGCAACATAAGTAAAGATTTTATAATGTAGTTGAGAAAATAAACACTATCTTGGTTGTAGTCTATGAATATCTCTGTTGGGAGCCTGATCTCTCCAACGTGGTGAGACACTTGTACAGTCTGTAAGTTCATGGAGGAAGAAAAGACCCTGCTCTCATGTTAGAAAGCAGCCACTAATGATGGCACCTGATTCCTAGAAGCACATCTGAAATTTCCAGCTGACTTCCACTCTGGGATTTCCCATAGAGATTTCCTCAGTGTGATTTGCCAGGTCCATCAGTATGGCTCGTCATCACTCTGTGGTTTTCCAGGGGGGGATAAATCCCACCCCTCCACACTGAAATGACTTGTGCAGAGTGGACAGTGGCAGACCTGGAGAGAGCACTGCTTTCTTCATGGTCCAGTGCAGCAGAGCCTGCCTCCTCCTTGGGATCACAGCTGCCCGAGAGCACACAACGGTGCTATGGTGAACCCATTTTCTGCTCCAAAGGCTCTCTGGAGGCTGGACCAGGTGAGCATCACACCTCACATGCATGTGCTGTTTCAACCATGGGAATACTCACCCTGCAGTTGACCAGAGTGTGAACACTGCCACAAAAGATGAAGCTTTGAAAGGAGGCAGCATGGGGCTGATGCCGTCCTTTCTGCCAAGGTAGCAAAGGTGCCTCTCTGCAAGGTAGCAAACATCTTGTGTCTGTCTTTCAGCTTTGCACAATCCCTGCTCCTCCAGGACAGACCACTGTTTTGCGGTCTTCAGATGGACTCTGAGCTCATTGTAGTGTCAGTGGTTTGCAGATTTAAATAACCTTTCCTGTGCCTCATTTTCTTCATGGTGTGGCAGGAGGGTGAAGGAGCCTTCATTATTATGCTGGAGGTTAAAAGGAAAAAAATTAAAAACACCCCAAGATCTTTTAAAGTATGATTTTATGGTAGTGACGATGCACTTGTATTTCAAAAGAGCAAGATCACACCCTGTGATTAACCTTGTATGCTTTTGTTTGCCTATTGTGTTCTGCTTGAGCTTATATGTTGGCATTGGACCACAAGTGCTGCTGTACCTAAGATGCATCTTTTGTCTCTTCCTCTGTTTGAATACATTCATCCCTGAATTCTTTCAAGTCTGTGCTGCAGCAGAGTGGCCTCTTATTTTTTTATTATAAAGAATGAGTAACAGTTGCTAAGGGGGAGGGGGCGAAACTGAGCCTCTGTGCAAACAGATATTTGTTTTAATTCTCAGTGACCTTTATTTTATCCTGATTCAATTGCTCACTGAAGGGCGCCAGCCTTTTTTGTGCCCTTAATGCATGAAACATTTTTCCAGCTAAAGGAAGCATCAGATGTATCTCCTCTTGTCTTAAGAGTCATGATTAACCTTCAGCAGTAAAGGTGACCAGGAGGAAGTGGAAAAATGCGAAAGTGGATTCGTTTGTAGAGTGGAGGAAATGAAGGACTCCAGTGCTATGATCTTAGAGGTTTTGAAACTTCAGAGCTGAGTTTCCCCACCATGTCAATTTTATTTTCTGACAACTGACTTAATTTAATTAATGGAAAATACACCTAGCCTCCTTATTTGTAAGTTAATAATGTTCAAGTCCAAGTTATTCTTGGATATGAGCATTTTCTGGTATGCTTTTACATCTGTAGTTACACCTTGTTTAAGAGGCACAAATGCTTATGCACTTTGCAGAAGTGTCTTTCCTTATGTGGGTACTGAGGCTTTCTGGATGGTTTATGAGCAAATGAAAAAGATTAAGAAAGCAGGTTGGCAAGGTAATGGAGTGCAAATTAATTAATTACATCCTCATGGTGTCCACATTTGATCTAAACCAACCCTGTTAAGTAGCCCTTGAAGACCAATCCCAAATGGGAGCTGAAAATGTTCACTGAAGTTTTGTTTCAGAATTCCCTGTTCTATTTATAAATAAAACAGATGGATTTACTACAATCACATAATCCAGTCTGTTTGAATTATGTTTTCTTTAAGCCCTTTAGAAACAAATTCTTAAACTGATCATAAATTTGTGGGGTTAAAAAAGTTGAAAGAAAATTCCCATATGTATGATCAGATAAATTATCTGGACTGTCAAATCCCACCCCACCAACCCATCTCAAATAAGAGCCAGGAGACTAGCTTGTACTGGAACACAGCTGTCAGGAGTATCTCCAGCCTAGAGAGAGGAAATTGAATAGTGCCAAACTTACTGTTTTGCTTGAAAAATGGAATCTACCATCACTGTTAAAAATCTGGTTTATATCATGCAAATGTTATACATACCCGATTTTATGATTGGATAAAAAAGTCCAATGTTAAGACATACATTATATTAAATATTTGCCTTTTCTTCTTGATAAGTTATTAATTATGTTTGAATTAATGTTTGCCAGGAGTGCTAATCAGTTGTGATCTGACACTAATTCACTGACATTTTTAAAAGAGGAAATGTTACTCCAAAATATGGGCAAACTTCCATTGTTTGAACACCTGTGTAGAATGAGAGTTGATAGCTGAAGTTGGCAGATGCTTCCATTGCTGGAATGAGTGAGCTTCACCTTGGGAATGAATGATGAACTCCATGGATTTGGAACTACTTTGTTAATTAAACTGAGTTTGGAGACTTCTGTAATGATTTTGTCCCAAGTTTCAGTGAGACATTCCACTTTGTAATGGCTTTTTTACTTTGTCTAGTTCACTGGCTCCCAGAGTACTAAATACCACCCCAGTGGGGTTTAATTTATATACGCCTCTGCCCTCCATTTCAGTAGAGACTCACTCAAAAACGTGTTGCATTTTCAGATTATGTTTTCACATGGGCCAGAAATCCTTTCTCAACAAGTAGAAGAATATTCACAAGTCCTTTAAAATGTACTTTGAAAAGCAAGGTGCTGAGTTATCGTCTGTGGTTGACATCAGAGTGAAAAAAACCCAATTTGGAGCAAGCCTACAGTATTGAAAGAGTATTTTGTTTCTTAAAGAATCCCCATTGTTTGTTCAAGGATGTCTCTAAACTCATTTGCTAAGGGTTTCCTGGTGTAGAAAGCTTGTTGCATGCCCAGAGAGCTGGTTGATTTTAGTATGTATGTTGGTTTTAGGAATATAATTTTCATGCATTTGGCACCTGTGCTGCATCCTCTGGTTGTCTGGACACAAAAGCACTCTCTTTTATCTGTTGATTACCTATTAGTTCAGCTTTACTCATGTTTGTGTTCATAACCTTATTTCTCCTCCTTTTTTCTCCTCTGATACTGTTTTGGAGAGAGGAGCAGCTGGAGACTCATGTTCTCTTTCAGATGACAAAAGAGCAATGGAAATTGCATGTGGAGACCCATGTTCTCAATCAGATTACAGAAGGGAATTGCTGAATGTCCCAATTGCATTGATTACTTCACACTTGATGAAAGAGCCAGGCAAATTTGAGAGTCTGATCAATAAGCTAAAAACTCTGAGCTGACTGATGTTTCCCAGTATCTGAGTGTCTGTTTCTAAAGTCTCTCAAGCCTGTATTCAGAAAACAAATTCTAAATGAATATGATTACAGTTCACCTTCCTACTCTCTGGAAGGTCATAAAAATGCTCTCACATCACCTTGAGAAACAGTTGGGGTGGTTTTCTTCACTATTTGTAACTGGTGCAAATATTTACACATGCAAATATCAGATGGGTTATGAAAAACACACATCACGCTGTTCACAGATCCCTGCAATAGACCCTCTCTCTCCTACATTTGTAAAAGGAGTTTTATCTTTTTCCCTACCTTGCTACTTGTGTGATTATTTTTGGATTAAGGAGGTATCTGGATTATATTCTGAACATTTTAATTGCCCTACTTGTTCTGACTTACCTGTCCTTTTGTTTTCCTTGTTTTGCAGGAATTAACTAAATTTTCTGATTATAAGTATTTGTGAACACCATAAGATGTTTTCAAGCTACATGCGGTGATGCAAGACCTTGTTATCTCTTACGTGTGGTTTGAAAATATCTGTGTCATAAAAGTGTGGTGAATAAACATTACGTGGTTGCAGTAACTGTCACTAACCACAGCTCGTCAGTAGTTGAAGGTGTTACTGAAAAACTGTTCAAGCAAGTGGCTCACACACAGCACCAGGCTCTCGCCTGATAAAGTCTGTGCAGCCTCTCAGCAGAGCTGTCCTGGTTCCCTGGTGTAGAATTGCTGTGGGGTAATCATATGGGATGGGGTTACCCTTTTGAACAGGATTTAGGCTCTCACTGACCTTCATAGTTTACCCAGAGTTGTGTCCACGAGTAATTCAGGTGAAATGCTTTGTTCGGAGCAGAACTGAAAGGTTTGAGTGCACCCTGATCTGCTCATGGCTAGGAAATTTTCTTCAAAAGCAGGACTAGTAGGCTATGCACCCAGCTAAAGGATTGCAAACAAATCTGGAGTGACTGAAACCTTTTAGTGTTTGGCCTTTGAGGGGAAAGCTGAATGACAGCAGGAAAATGTCTGTATTGCCAAGCTTCTCATGTGACTGGCTGAAGAGGACAAAGTGAGGAGATGAGTGGAGATTGCTCTAGTTGCTTGCTCAGTGATTTTTCTCCTTTCTAGCTTTAAAAGTCATACTCCTTAATAAGGACTTTCTCCTTTGTTCCTTCTGTTCTGCCCTTCAAGTTTTTTTTTAGTCCCTTCAGATGCATATCTAGTCCCACAGCCTTGATACCGCTTTAGGAAAGTTTGGTAGGTGAGTGCAGCCTATTAAGGGCCTGAGGATTCACTCCAAATGCAATTTGGATGTGATAACCATTTCCGATTTCAGTTTTCAGGTGCTTGGTTTATTAGCAACACAGCAATTCCTGCAGAAAGCTGATGGATTAAATGACAAAACTGTTCTGTTCAATACCTAATTTTCTATCAAGCTGGTTCTGATGGAAGAGATTTTCAGTGATTCCCAAACTAGCATGTAGATAATTAAGAAAAAGCCCTTGTGCTTCTCAAGCCTCCAGCATTTGTGAATGGCCTATAAATGTGCCCATTGCTCTAGTCTAATAATTTTTCTACTCATTATTTCAAGTAATACTGTAGCAAAACTAGATGACTCAAATGTTTATTCAGTGTGTTTTTAAAGTGGAAGGCCAAAATGCCACAGACTAGTGATGAACAAATACGTCCAAGTTATTAAACTTTTATATCTTGCTTGTTTTTCATTTTATTCTGTTGAAATTGCATCTTCTATATCTGGAAAATTTCCTTGATATATCCAACTCTGATTTCTTCAGTATGAAGATGTTTCATTTATTAGCCTGTGGAAAGCTGATATGTGGAGATTGGTATCTTGCTTCCATTCTTATTTTTGAGTCTGTTTTTTCATTTTTATCAGTATTTGATGCACAAGCTTCCTTTGGCAGTGCAGAAAGCGGCATCCCCAAGCTACGTGATTCTACATCTCACACAATGGGGCTGGGGAGATGACAAAGAGATAGGTCTGCTCCTTCTGTGCCAAAGCACCCTGGGCTGCCTACGTCTCTGCGCAGCCTGTTCAATGTGTGAAGCCACATCAGCCCTGCAGGGAGACTGGGAAAATGCCTCACTCTGTCTTCAGATCTTCCCCAGAGTATCAGCAGATTTCTTCACCCTTGTACCTGCTGTTTGGCTGTGCTTTTTCAGATTGTTTCTTTGGGTTTGCTTTATTTTTCCTATTCCTGCTTCAAGTGCCAGCCTTTCTGTTCTTGTCTGGCATGCAGCATATTTTCAGGAGCAGGACACAGACAAGGAACATGGTTTTAAACTCATCTTATTGTATGTAAATTCAGGAAACTACCTCTGCAAGTGTGCCAGAAGGTACTTCTCTTGGTTTCTTTTTTTCTGTTGTACAATTTGTAGTGATTTGCTGAGGAATCAGTCGAGTTAAAGCTTACATGGTATTGTTTTCCAAAGAGCTAAAATCTCTATAGCTTCTTTTAAATTTGGTGACAGCATCTGTGTATTCAGCACTTCTGAAAATCAATCCACTGATTTGGGTTCTGAACATAAATAATAAGTTGGTAGAAAGTTGAACAAATACACTGGCATGGTTTAAGCCCAGCCAGTAACTAAGTACCACACAGCCGCTTGCTCACTCTCCTCCACTCCTGCAGTGGGATGGGGAGGAGAATAAGAAAAAGGTAAAAGCCCATGGGTTGAGGTAAGAATGGTTTAATAACTGAAATAAAGTATTATAATAATAGAAAAGAGAAAGCCATAATACTTCCCCTCCCCTCAAAAAATACCCAAACAGGTTATGTACAACAAAGGATGCTTTAAAAATACCTTGATTTGCAGTGTTTTCTTTGTCTAGAAACTGCCTTTCTGCCTATGCTCCTTTATGTCACTTCTGTCCCCAGATACATTTGTGGATGCTAACATTGTAATGAGTTGGACTTTCAAGTGCTGTAATGGCAAGGGAAGGCAGCGTACTTTGAACACCCCCTCCCCAACCTTTTCCAATTTCATGGTCTTTAAGTAAAGCAAATACTTTGCTAAATTTTATAGATTAGTTTGGTCTTCTCATTGAAGAAACGCTGTCATCACAGGCTCTTTCTCTTCTGTTTTAGCTCTGTGAATAGTATCATCTTGTTTTACCAGGCAAACTGTTATGCATGTCACTCTGCAAGGAGATGCAGAAGGTAAAATTATTGTAAACTGATGTTGAAACTTGAGCTGTTGATTTCCAGTGGGAGCTGTCTGCTTATTCTTGTCAAAGACAAGGGTTGTCAGTCGTCTTGAGTACTGAAAATGCGTGACTCTGAATGAAAGACAAAAGTATTTAATAAATCACAAAAGGATATTGCTTTGGAGTTTGTTTTTTTAATACTTGAATATACAGTGATATTGTCTTACTCAGTAATATTTGTAATGCAGAGTTGCTTCCTGTCATTGGCAGTGGGCATTACTGAATATTTCAGACTAAGAGGCAGTTTCCCTCCCTTTATTTCATCCCCATCCTTCCAAACGGGTGTCTGCAATCTGCAGTGTGCTGCCCGTTGGACCATATTCTTGCCTCTAGCAGATGATTAAAGCCCCGAAGAATGGGATTTATTAACTCTTCCAGATTTTTTTTTCCTAGACTTGTCTATGATCCCCAGTTGTCATCCAGAGAGATGTTTAAATCATCTTTTCATTTCAGCTCATAGCTTCCTCAGGTCTACATAACATCTGCAGAATGTACAGTATCTTTCCTTTGTGTGTCTTGCCAGAAACTGGAAGGATTTTTCCCTGCTCAGTCTTTTACCTTGGAACTATGAAGAATGTTGTCTTTCATCAGTCCTTGTTTGTCTCTTCAAGAGGTCTCCTTGGATGACTCAAGTTCCCAAGGGACTTTCTCAGCTCTTAGCTGAAGAGGTAGACATAGCAAATCCTTTTCTGAATTCCACAGTTAACTCGCTAGTAACCTCACACAGGGCTGAATAAAAATTCCTTCCCTCTCAGCGTCTTATGTCAGAAAGCTAACAGTTTGAGAAGACAATACAGAGTCAGCTGGACAAAAAAGAACAGACAAGACTCAAATTCATATTTTTTAGGCAGGAAATAAGTATGAAGGGAAATAATTACCATCTGCTTTAGCCGTACAGTGCACTTTGTATAAGTGAGAAAGCTCCTTCAGGCACCATAAAACACAAATCCCAGTTTTCCTTCAGAAAATTCTTTACAAATCTTAAGCAGTGAGAATCAGGCAGGCAGAAGTTTTCCTCACCAGTTTTAAGCACTAGACTTTTGCTTTTATTCTGAAACAGGATGGGCTTAAAGGTAAATTTCTGTGGCTAAATTAGAGCCTTCTGTGTATGAAAAAGCAACAGTGCAAGTTCCTGATTAAAAGAAGGAAAAATCTATCTTTTTAATAAAAGGCTTCTGCCTGCCTGCAGGAGGAAAGGGGTCAAACTTGACTCAAATGGTGTGCATTCTCTCTGCGGGCAGAGTGATGCTGTGGTCCTGGTGAATAAGTGGACTTGACGGGAGACGATGGTCCCTAGTTTAACCACAGAGAAGGCAAAGGCTCGGTTCAGGCATGGTCATGTAGGATCCTGTCTCTCAAGGCTTGGAAGCCCATTGAGATAAGTTTTGCTGTGGCTAAGGAGAGGCTGATCTAGTGCAGCGCTCCTATCTCTGTGCACATGGACATGTGTGGTGCTGTTCTTGTGGTTGCTTCCCTGTGCTCTCCTAATGCCTAACTAGAAGCTGGGCAGTTAGCTGAAGAAGCCTTGTCAGAGTTTCTTTTTGGAAATTGGTGTCTTTAGTGTTATATAAACAAGGTGATTTTGGCTGTCAGTTCCCAAGACTGTATAATAGGAAAGCAGCAGATAGTTGCAGTTTGATAAAGCCCCTTGATGCCATGAAGGCATTATCTGCTGGATAATAACTTTAATTGACAGTTAATGGTTTTATTTTTTATGTTCCAGAGAAACGGTACTCTTGCAGTAGAATCTTTGAGTTGGATCTTAAGAAGCTTTTTTAAAATCACGATTTGAGGCAAATAGGATACTTTAGGGGTTTTTACTGGTTATGTAGTCATGGAAATGAAACCACTCTAGGTATATATATTTGAGGAGTTTTTACCTTGGCTATTTTTATTTTTATAATGGTGATGAGCTCCAAGGGAGGAACTTGCTTGTAAAATAAAATCTCCAGCACTCCACTTACATCCAATGCCTAATGCTCTGGGGCCTGGCTGAGTATGTATCATCAGGAGGCTCTTAGGGCCTAGCTCTAAGTAATGATATTTATGATGCTTATGCTGCTTCTGCCCATTGCTGTTGCCCTGGACCATGGGGCTTAGTTGCTTAGGAACAGGTTTGTGAGATGGCAGTGGTGCCTATGTCTTGGCTTTCACCAAATAAGGAGTTTTAATTTGTAGGAATTCATAGCTGACTTGCTCTGTGGTTTATTAAATCCAGTGTGTTTGACTAGAGCGTTCTCTGAAAGATTTCATTTAGCTGAGTTTTCCAGCTGTCTTGAAAGTATGGTGCAGCAGTCATGAGATGTGAGCTCCCAGAGCAGGGCAGAGCTTAATACGAAGTGTGACGTTTGGAAGAGTGTCTAGGGGGATGCACTATGCCTGCTTACTGCATTTCAAAAGCACTTTGCTGTTTGCCAGCCTTTTTATTTTTTTTGAATTTCAAATCTCTAAGAGAGTTACACAGAAAGGGAAGAGTTTATACTTCCCTGGAATAACTGCTTACATCTTACCTGTGCAAATTAAAGCCCTCCCCCACCCCAAGTTTTCACATCACAAATGTGCAGCAGGTAGAAGAAAAAAGCAGGGAGCCTGGGTGAGTACTGGGCTCTACCTGGTGCTATTCCTCCATCACTGCCTCCCTTTTCTACTCCAGTCCCCAAATTCCTCCAGCCTCTTCTTTACTTCCTAGCTGCCTTTTGCCCACTCTCCCACGCTCACCTCCTCCAGGTCTCCTGACAGAGATCATCATTTGTATAGCTCCCAGCCAGTTCCTCATCAATCAGACACAGCAATGTGTGCCTCTCCTGTGAGCTGGTAGGTGAAGAGTGTAGCTGGTTATGTCGCATGTGGAAGAGAGTCTCACAGATACTGTCTTATGAGCTATAGCCTACTGCATAGTCTGGCAGGAGAAAGCTGGTTTGTGTGTCATCAGGGAGACTGCAAAGTAGCAAAGCTTATTATATTCTTATTTTCACTTTCAGTTCACAATTTAAATACCCACAAGGAGCAAATTTGCTCTGCTTGTAGCTGTCTGCTTGAATGATAATGTCATTGAAAAATCCATTTTGCCTTTGCTTTAAGTGCTGGAAGGTTTCCCAAACAACGATGCAAGAAGAAAAGAGTTGTTTTGTGCAAGGCAGAGATCTGTGCAGACAAATTGTAAACTCTACCACAATTCTTCAGTACTGTACAACAAATGCTTTAGGATCTGTCATTTATTCAAAGTGATAGCTATTTGTACAGCATCTAGCAGAATGATACTTGGGGTTTTTTTATACTTCTTTTCATTTGGTGCTATTCCAATTGAAATGTTAGTAATGGAAATCACACAGTGCAAATCTATTCCAGTTCATGTAAAGGGATGTAATCAGCAGTTCACACATGGGTTTTCAACTGTTACAATCAATGGAGATTTCACTAATGCAAGTAAAAGCTGTCTCAAGTGCACAGCACATCTAATTGTAAGGTGCGTGGGGATTTATGGAGTTCTGCTGCAACAACGGACCTTGCTCGTGTCTTCTCTGTGTGTAGAAGCATCTCCCAAATCACGCGATTTGGCACAGATTTGCTGTCAGTTGGGAGCTCTGCTCACACCCAAGTGGTATCGTCTCTGCTTGAGCTTTTATATGCCATATGGGTGTGTCTGATGGAGAGGCAAGAAGGGATTTCCTGGGAATGGTGAGAGGGCTGTGGCAGCCCTCAGAGATGGCATCTGTGTTCACTTGTCTTACCGCTTAACAGCAACCACAAAATTAGGGGTGCTTTCTTATTTGTGGATAACTGCTTTCACCCCAGATACAGCCTGGAAGGTTGATGGGAAAAGAGAAACACTACAATCTGTGAGAACTTGTAAATGGTTCTTTTTTAATGGGTGCCATCAATCAAAATGACTTTGTCCTTCTTGTATGACTCATCATTGCCCATGGACATTTAGAATGTGTTGACTTTAACAAGGCACAGTGGGGAGAAGACTCATTGGGTACAAAGAGCACGCTAAGGTACAGATGGCAGTGTCCAGGGCATGTGGGGTGTCCAGGGCAAGAAATGGCTGATTTCCATGATCAGCAGAGGACAGTCTTCTATCTTTCTCTCTGAGGAAAAGTTTAGGAACACCAATTAGCTGCAGTGTGCCAAGAGGCAGGATCTGTGGTCACTTGCAGGTCTTGAACTTGCCATAAAAGCTTGGTGATGCCTTGGACAAGGCAGTATTTTAAGTTCTGACATGGGAGTCCATAGCTGTAGTTTGTCTCCCCAGCTTCTGTTCTTCATTAGAACATATCTCCTGCTTCTGTTCAGCAGCTGTTCTGAAAAAAAGCTATATTCAGTTATGCCCAGCCCTATCAATTCCCAGGGAAAGTAAATAAAGTATTGGTGACTTTTGGGGTAGTCTCACCCAAGGAAAGAGTTTCTCTCTCATTCTAGCGCTCTCCTTTCTTTGTTTTTTTCCTTTCTGCTGTTGTGTTGCTCAGTTCTCTGGTACTCTTTGTTCAGGGACATTTGTTCAGGCAAGCTGATCCTAATGGTTTCTTTGGGCCTCTGCAGCCAGCAGTATGGCTGTAGCAGGAAGCAGACACATGTTTTCTGAGTATAGCATCAGAGCTGAGTACTTCAGTTATCTTTGTCACTCTGAGACACTCTGGATAACAGTCCTGTCACTGCTTTTACAACATAGGAATGTGCTCTAGCATCACACAGTCTTTAAGGTTCTTTCCAACCCTAACCATTCTAGGAGTCTATGATCACCTAACTAACATCTGGTTGAAATTGAATAGCTACTGTTACTATACTACAGTTTATATGTCCCCAAATTTATTTAGTTCTAAAAAAACCCCCAAACTTGCTTTTCTTAGTCTTTTCCTCAGCCTGTGAACTGAGGGGGATTTCCTTCCCCAGAAAGCCAGCAGCCAAACAGCTCTACTGTTTGAAGGATGGCTTACTTTGCACTCTGGATAAGCTTGAATACAGTTACACAGAGACTCAAACCACTACATGAGCTGCTAATGTAAAAGCACAAATAATAATATTGCAGAGGTGTTGCATCACTGAAAGTGGCCCAAGTCCAAAGCAGGATTTGGTTATGTGCTTCAGGCGGTCGGGTTATGTGCCTGTACCAGATGGAGACTTTAAATTTTCATTAGCAGGTTTATAAACACAAAGAATATCCTTTTATCAGCCTCCAGGTCTTTTTACTAGTAAGCTGCAAATGCTGAACTTTAATTAGCAGGGAGTGGAGGTGCAGATGAAATAAGATACATTATTACTGATGATTATCCATCATTTGAGAATAAAAACAAGATGTGAGTAATGGCCTGTTGCAGGTTTTTGGGGCTTTTCTGTTGGTGTTTTTTGTTTTCCTTTTGATGCATACTTGGTAGTATAAATGAGTGAAAATACCTAAAAAAAAATTGAGGCAGATTCTGTGGTGATGAAACTCCATTGCAGGCAAATAGAGTGTGAGTTTTCAGCCCTGGTCATCTTTGCATTGACTTCTGTAGGCCAGGTCAACACAAGGGTGTGTGACAGCTGTTTTGTTAAGTTTGCCATGGAATCATTCCCCCACCCTTTACTCAGTCTTGTCATGGAAGTCATAGAGTCACAGAATGGTTTGGGTTGGAAGGGACCTTAAAGCTCATCTAGTTCTAACCTCTGAGGATACCTTCCTCTAGAGCAAATTGCTCCAAGTCCCGTCCAACCCAGCCTTGAACACTGCCAGGTATGGGGCAGCCACCCTGGGTAGGCAAGGATAAAGACTTTACAAAACTACAGTTTTTCTGCTGCTGAGAGCTAGCCAGAGAGGTATGGGCTTTGAAGTATCGCTGCTGTGTGGAACCAAGGAATCCCCACTTTCTTGAGAGGTGCAAGTGCATGGAGAGGAAAAAGGGATTGATGAGTTTAATGCTGCCTTTTCTTTTAGCAGCGTATTTGCTGGCCTGCGTGGTGTGCTTGAGTGCTGTATGTGTGCCCCAGCTGAGAAGTTCTTTCTAGCTCCTGCAGGCATCCAGCTACTGGGCTTGTGCCCTGTGGTTTGTAAATCGTTCAGGAGACTTGTGCATTACAATAACAGTATCAGCTCTTTAGAGGGTGTCAAGGAAGGACCTTGACTGATATCTTCTAGAGAGGAAAAGGGTTGAGTGTATTTGCAAAGTTGGCACATAGTTTGAGAAGGTATTGGGAAATGGTAAGGGAAGTTGAGGAAAGATGCAACTCTGTGGGATATAGAATGGTTCTGGAAATTCTGCATCTAACTTTCCATGTCTTGCCTTAAGAAGGCTTTGCTATAAAAGTAATCCACTAAAAGACCTACTGTGGAAAAATAGAGCTGAAAGAAAAATGTTCCACCAATAAAATAATTGAGTACTTTCTGACTAATCAAGCCCCAACCCCCTGAAATACATACCTTCCTCAGTGGATTGTGATTCCACAAAGGATGGCTGCTTCATAGGTCATACTAGAATAGAATAGTTTAAGTTGGAAAAGACCTTTAAGATAATCTCATCTGACTAGACATCTAACACTGCCAATCCCACCACTCAACCATTTTAAATACCTCCAGGGATAGTGACTCAGCCAGTTCCCTGGGCAGCCTGTTGCAGTGTTTGATAACCTTTGCAGTGAAGAGATTTTTCCTAATATGCAATCTGAGATGGCGAGAGAGAAGTAGAACAGCATTGATTGCAAAGGTCTCCCCTGACAGGATGAAACCAACAGGATTTTGTTCTTACCACATCATGTAGGGTTGAGATTTTTAGCTGGAGGCAGCTGCTGCTCTTTCACAAAATACAGGTTTGAGCTGTGCATAAGAAGTAGGAAGACAACAGCACAGCATAGGGGTTTGCAATTGCTACAGGGGTCTGAGCACAAATGCCATTTGATTGAATTATCTGAGATGCATGAGCCTTCAGTTCTAACTTAACATCAGCACCAAGGCAGAATGGACCTGTTCTCTTTCATTTGCTCTGATTTGCTACTCTGATGGCATATATTGATGTTAAAAGAAGACCACTAAGCTTTTCTTTGTGCTGCATTGAAAATGACACATTGCAAGATGAGGAAGAGTTCTATTTTAAATTGCAGAATTGGAGATGAAGTGAAATTGAAAACAAAGATCAAAGATAGAAAGTAGGGGGAGGAAGAAAGAGGCAATGTACAATGTGGCTGCAGAGACATCCCGATTTCATTTTAATGAGTCTCTGACCACTCAGGGAGGCAAGGGTCATTCTTTGTGTTACCTGGGGGGGAGAACAGCCTTCTGCCACTGCACTGAGATTTGCTTTGAATGTGGTCTCTTACCAAAGTGAAGGGCTGCACCCTGCTTCCTGTTTCACAGGATTTGAAAAGACCAAGCTGTTTTCTAACTCCTGCGTCCTACTTATGTAACTTGCAGATGACGGCTGTGCAACCTCTGCCTGAGCCCTGGAAAATTCTCCTGTCGGTGACTCAGGTGCTTGGCACACAGGCTTGTGGCGCAGCAGGCTTGGAGATGAGACTGCAGTTAGACACACACACTGGGTACCAGAGCCCAGTTCAAGATCTCTTTATGGAGACTCTTCCTACTAGAAGCTGCACATGGCTTTTTCATCATCCTGGTCATGCTATTACCAATTGTCTCTCTGCTGATACTGTATTAATTATGTGAAAGTACAAAGCATCCCCTTTGCTTGCATTGAAACAGAAGAGAACCACAGGCCTGACTACTGTCCAGAGATGTGGGTTAGCAAGGAAGGAGAAGAGCTAGGCAAGAGTGGGTCCTCACCCTTTGTATAAGGCTGCAAGATGTGCAGAGAACATTTGGAATGTAATCATAGAAGGGACCTTAAAAATCATCTAGTTCCAACTCCTGGATCTTCATGGGGAAGCACAAGGTCCTCTTTTGTAATCCCCGTTCCCAAACTCCATGCAGTCACCATAACACTGTTGGTTTGGAGGCTCTAGATCTGGCTGAAAGCTAGAGGACAGGACAAGCCCATTGTGCTGTAGGAGTAAAATTGAGACTATGAAAAGGAAAGAATTAGACCGTGGGGATGAAAGGAGAAAACTGAAACAGAGGGCGACCTGCCTCAGCTGCAGACTAGACTTCCCTCTGCTTCAGATGTCATCTCCAGGAGCAGCAGATCCCAGTTTCCAACTCTTTGGAACTGAGAGGAAGGTGTGTACCAGTGAGTAGATTCAGTCACTGCAGAGGGTCAAGGCTGGGACAACTGTGACACCCCAAAATACAGCCCATCTTGTATGAATCTATGCAGCAAGCCCCTCTGGCAGTCCAGCCAGCTTTATAGCAGTACTTAGCTTGTGCCTGCACAAAGCCTGTTTGCCAGACTGCAGTGAGTGGGGGACAAAAAAAACCCATCTTGCCACAGGGATGACCTGGTGACTAATCAGTTTCATTGGTGTTGTGCTTGCAGGAGAGAGCAATCTATCCTCTGCAGTTCCTGTGGGCTTTGCTGCTGAAGGCTCTGAGGAACCAAACGTGAGACGTTATCCAGAATCAGGGTTGTGTGAGCCCACCAAGCCTGTCGATGCTGCATTCTCCTCCACGTATGAATATGATAATGTAGAAGATACCCATATCAGGAAATCTCTTGATAACTTCTACAAAATGTATTGTAAAAAACGGCCAGACAGAACGGATCCCACCTATGAGGCTGCATCACGATGTCTGTCACAGAAAATTTCAGACCTGGGAAACCGGGATGGAGCAAAATATGCATTGCGCTGCTTTCAAATGGCCCAAGTGGTGTTGAACAGAGATGGGTGTAAGATCTTTCCAAACCACCCCACTACTGCTTGTTTTTCAAAGCCAGCTGAAGGAGAAGTTGTGTTAGAAGACATAAAGAGAACACCTGGACTCTCGGATGATGTTCTGCAATTCCTCTTGAAACAAACACAGACAGAACAGAGCCCTGACATGTCACATGAGAAGTGAGCAAGACATAGGGATGTTTCTGTCATTGGAACTTTCCTTTCACTGTGAAAAAAGGTGATGTTCTTAGAAAGTAACTGTTCTCTTAGCACCATCTTGAACACACTTATTCCATGTAGGGTTTCAGCTGGAGCAGACTTTGCTATCTTGGTCTCTGCAGGCCAGCGCTGCATAAGGAACATCTGTGGCCCCTGTGAAACTGCTTTGGATGTGTTGACTTAAGTGGGATGGGTGACGGGTGATACAGTGTCTGCTGCTGGGATATTAAACATGATGATTTATACCTACCAAGCTTTTAAACTGACCTGCATTCCTACGCCAGCTGAACAGTGGCCCAGCTGAAATTCAAGCGTTGCATAGGCAAGGATGTCCAAGTGCTGTTGAATATAACACACTGACTGAACAAGCTTGCAACATATTCCTCAGAGCTAGGGAGGAAACTTAAGACTTTGTTCTGTACCTGACAGATACCGTAACTCCTGTGCTGCCGCCACAGGGTGCCTGATAGCTCTGTGTGTTTACTTACAGGTACATGATTCCACAGATCATGACTGCAACGCGGGTGAGCTTTTTTAACCAGAAAAAGCGTGTGTTTTTATCAGAGAGGAAATACAGCTTCTGAGAAGGTTATTTTTTTAACAGGAAAGATGAAAAAAGGAAATAAAAAAAGCTTTATCGCTGTAGTGATGTTTCTAACACTTCACGTTCTCCAGCTGAACAGATTGAGGATATTTTTTCCTGTCTGTATGAAGTGGTTTAAGAGCAACCTGAAATAGATTCATGAGTAAGGGCTCTGCAGAGGTGTCTGTAGGGAAGCTGCAGAGTTGTTGCCAGCTGCCCTGGTAGCTGCCTGCTGTAAGGAAAAGCAGAAAAAGCAGAGCTCACGTATCAGCACGCCCGAGACTGTGGGTCACTTGGTTGGTTCTGTAGGGGTTATGTTGCTTTCTCCAGCTGTCTCCCTACACATTAGCTCCTGCTGATTTTTGCTACCACAGGATCTGGGCTCAGAGCTTTCACAAAGAGAAAATCAATGCTTGTTGGTTGAGTACACTCTTATCTTTGTTGGCACTGCACAAGACCTTGTGATCACTTTCCTGGTGTGTTGATGGATGAGGGAAAATGTTCTGTGAGATGTTTGAACCATCCCACCAGTAGGGATCATCTGGTGTTGGTTACAGCAAAGGTTTGCTTTTTCTAAGCTCTGCTGCTGTTTATAGTTGGACTTAAAGAGCAACTTTCTTGCTCTGGTTTTAGTTGGCAAGATCAGCACTGGCTGCAGTGGGGACTAGCCTAATGCACTGGTTGCCCAGCTTAGGTTTTGATGACTGCCACTTGCCTATGACATTAAGAGGTGACCTGAAGGACTAATTCCCAGCAGTTGGTTTTGGTGGGGAATTTAAAGTGCTTTGGGTCTGATGCATTGCTATGAATTTGGCAGGCCTAATTCTCCTTTGCTTTGTGCTTATGGAATTCAGGGGTGAATCCCAAGGAAAATAGCTGCACAAGGGATGCAGGACTGGGCTCCCACTGTCAAAGCTGTGGTGGGAAGAGTGCTGCTGTCACACAGGGCTGCAGTTCAGGCCCCTCTGTTCAGTATTTGGGAGCCCTTTGAAGTGGTCAGCCAGGTCCAATCCCTCTCTGGACAGATTGTCAGTCATTAAAGCTATGCTTTACTGTCTGCAGTTATAACTGTTCTGTACTTGAATGAGGTATCAGGCTCTAAAAGAGACATTTGGGTTGGAGAAGATAGGTACATTGGAGTCCTCACAAGGGTTGCCAGGCCCACGGCTCTGATCTAGGTTTTGCTTTGTTTCACAGCTTGAAAATCAGAGAATCCTTCTGGAAAAATCCTGAGTTTTGGCTTCTCCAAACTTTTATTGTTAGATTTTAGTTAAAATTTAGGATAAACCTAATTAGTTTATGACAGATTTTCATATCTTAGGTGCTTACAGAAGCAGAGCAGAGCTCAGCTAGGTAAATTAGGCTCCAAAGTCCCATTGGTTTTTAATGACAAAACAAGCTGAATGTTTGGGTGAGTCTGACAGTCTTCTCAGATACCTGGTGTTAGAAGCTGAAATATGATAGCTTAGAATACCTGATCATTACTTCTGTGAAACAGCTCCATTCCTGCAGAAGCAGTTAATATTAGGAAGTGTTTCATTGGAATCTTACAGTTCAATCACTTTTATTAAGTTAAACAAGACTGCAGCACAGAGAATAATACTCATCACTCCTTTTCCCACTCACTGCTTAATAATTTTTTACAAACCTCTGCTGGAACCTGCTCTGTGTATTTCCAAGTCTGCTGAAAGCCAAAGCATTTTTATTACTCATTTCCTTGATAAACATCTCTCCTCAATTCCTTCAAGACATAGGGAAATGAATGCATCTCTCTCCTTTGCCAGGTGTTTCAAGCAAGACTCACCGATTGCTTTGAACAGGCTGTTCTCAAAAGAAGCACAGTCCTAGTTGGCATTTCATGATGCTACATAGAAGACATCATAATAATGCATATTACTTCTGGTAAGCAATAGCACAGGAGGGCTAACTTGCGCCTATTTGAACTTCTTAAGCTGATTTGCAGTTCTAACTAAGATGTGTTGCTTTGAATTAAGTAAGTTAGATTTTTTTTCCTCCTATTTTTGTGGGTTCTTTGCTTTTTTTGTGTTTTGCTTCTGTGGCTTTTCTTAGCCTAAGAGAGGGCAATCTATCCATGTTCTGGATCCACTAAAATATTCTTCCACAGAATACTTCACCTCTTTCTTGCAGTGGAGTATTCAGAAAGATGGAAGCAGCTTTGAAGGAGCAATCAGCCTAGAATGTGTGGGGCTGCCAAGATCCTCTGTCAAGCCAGTCCCCAGCAGTGAGCAGGACAGCTGTGTTAAAGCGCCAGTGCACCTCCCACCACTGCAAACACAGCCACAGGTGCCTTGTCCTCTGCTGCCAGTTGTAGAGGCACGAACTTCACCAGAGCAGTGTCCCCTACAAACAAGTGTCCAGGCAGTGATGGGGGACAGGGGAGGACAGACCCCAGAAACAACGAGAGCAGGAGGAGGGATTTGCCAGGGGGAAAACAGCCCTAGGAGTGCAGCTGGGTGAGTAGGTGCCTCAGGTTGGGCTTTTGGGCAGCTGCTCTCCTGGATGTTGGCCCGACCCCAGCCAGTCACCCTGTGGACCGCAGAAGGAAGCAGCCCCAGTGGGGAAGAGTGCTCCTTCCTTGCCAGTTTAAACTCAGCTTGACAGCGCTCCTGTTCTGTTTCCCTCCCCACCATCATCCCTCCACCAACCTCCAGTTCCTTTGTGTGTTTTGTGGTGGTGCTAATGAGATCCCTGGAGGAGTTTTCCATTTAAAATGAAACAGATGTCTCTGAGCCCAAAGAGCCTCATGTCAGTCAGCAACAGAGCAATGAACCCACACACAACCACTTAAGGTCTCTCTCTTGGAGGCCTCCTATCTATTCACTCAGTGGCTTTTTTGCTGCTTTACTCCCTCTGCCAGGAAGACATGTGCCTTTTTGCATGTTTTCCACACACTGTTTTGTCCACTGAAGGGGTGGTTTGCTGTGAAATGTTGCTTGCTGACTGGGGAGGCCATTCATTCTCCAGTGTGGATGTGCTCAAAGAAGCATGGAAAGCAAGAGGAGGGGGTGTGTTTTAGTTGACAGCATGCGGGCAAAGAAGAAAGCACAGTTGGGATCTCAAAGGTCAACTTCAAGGTTCCCAGCTAATGTGCTTACTCACACTGCTTGCACCAATTTTAGCACTTGATCTTCAGCATTTCAGTTTGGAGATAGCTCTTACCCTGCCAGCCCAACTGCTGAGATTCCTTGTCTCTTCCCTTTCCTCTTTGGCCAGATCCAAGCACGGGTGTTCATGTTTCACGCAGCCTGCTGCAGTTTCACATGGGGCTGCTATTCCTGCCTTGCTGCTCCCAGCAGGTTGGCACAGCTCCTTTGCTCTGCAGGTGTTTCCAGCAAAGGCAATGGAAATTTGGCTTTAACCAAAGCAGGAAGAGGCCCTGCTGGCCCAGCTGGCTGCAAATTATGGCTAAGATTTATGAATTTGATGCAATCTCTCTTTGCAAATAGATTTACACTGGAACTGTATTGCTGTCTTTGAGTCATCATGAAACTGATGCATCTAGCTTCTTGGTGGTTCTGCTTAAGGTGTTGCTTGCTTGCTTTTATGGCAGGGGTGTTCTACACCTGCTGGAGGGCACACGGAATATTGGAGCAGCCCCCAGCTACTCAACAGTGCTAAGGATAAAAAAGAGCTGAGATGAGGATCCAGCATGATTTCTGTAGTAGTAAATACGTCTGCAGGTGCTGGTCTGCAGGAATCCAGAGAAAAGCATCCTGCAGGCAAAAATTATGGAGAAGGGTAATACCGACTGCTTCAGCAGTAGATACAGCTGGAAAAAATAAACATGCTCTGGAGTGTGCTGTCAATAATTACAGAAACGGTATTGGCCTTTCCTTGCCAGCTCACATTGCTTAACCAACACGGATCTGCCACAGCTACAAGGGCGTTGATACTGATTGATGTAGGGAGCTATTGCTAAGGATGTGCATGGAGGAAGGAAGGTCTTCAGTGTGAATCAGATGCTGTTGCTCATAATTTTTCCCTAGTATTTATGCTCTTTTGCACATTTACATATGAGCCAACCATATCCTGGGCTGCATCAAAAGGAGCGTGACCAGCAGGTCCAAGGAGGTGATCCTGCCCTTCTACTCTGCTCTCATGAGACTTCACTTGGAGCATTGTGTGCAGTTCTGCTGTCCTCAACATCAAAAGGACATGGAGCTGTTGGAACAAGTCCAGAGGAGTCCACGAGGATGATCAGGGGACTGGAGCATCTCCCATACGAAGACAGGCTGAGAGAGTTGGGGCTGCTCAGCCTGGGGGAGAGAAGGCTTTGTGGAGACCTCAGAGCAGCCTTGCAGTATCTGAAGGGGGCCTATAGGGATGCTGGGGAGGGACTCTTCATTAGGGACTGTAGTGAGAGGACAAGGGGTAATGGGGTAAAACTTAAACAGGGGAGGTTTAGATTGGATCTAAGGAAGAAATTCTTTGCTGTGAGGGTGGTGAGGCACTGGAATGGGTTGCCCAGGGAAGTTGTGAGTGCTCCATCCCTGGTGGTGTTCAAGGCCAGGTTGGATGAAGCCTTGGGTGGCATGGTTTAATGTGAGGTGTCCCTGCTTCTGGCAGGGGGGTTGGAACTAGATGATCTTAAGGTCCTTTCCAACCCTAACTATTCTATGATTCTATGAGCTGCTGTGGAAAATCTTTTAACTGCCTATTTAAGGGAAGTAACCTGGGGAAGTGAGCTGAAGAAGTCAGAGTACTGCATGTGGAGCCATTCAGTTGCTGTATTGGGTTTGGTGATTAATTGGTTTTTGCTTTGGGTTTTTACCACCTGGTCAGCTACTCAGATTTGTTAGAATTAAAACCCCAAATCCAAACCCATACAATTTCCACAAAGGAAGCTTGGAGCAAAATTTGAGGTTCCTGTTATTTATGAGAGTTCTGCTGCTACTGATGTTTGAGAGAGACCTGCTGGGTTTTGACAGAAGAGGAAAGAAACCCTAATTGACTCTAGTCTCACCCTAGATGAGCCCTGGAGCCAGACGTGGCCTTCCCCACTCATAACAAATGTGAGGTATCTGTCTGGACCCGCTCTTTAAGACTGTGAGGAGAGAGGGCACACACAGAGTGCTCCTCCTGAGGCCTGGAAAAACCTGAGCTGCCATCTTTTTATCTGCTTTTTGAATGGGGTTTTGAAAACATCCAAGGGAATAGCTGTTCATTTGTTGTTACAGGTTTTAAATGATGATAGAATCATAGAATTAACTAAGTTGGAAAAGACCTTTAAGATCATCAAATCCAACTGTTACCCCAGGACTGCCAAGACCACCACTAAACCTTATCACTGCAAGCCTCATCTACACGGTGTGTCAACACCTCCAAGGACAGTGACTCCACCACTGCCCTGGGCAGCCTGTTCCAATGCCTGAGCACCCTCTCTGTGAAGAAATAGTTCCTAATACCCAATCTAAACCTCCCCTGGTGCAGCTTGAGGCATTTACCTCTTGTCCTATCACTTGTTACCTGGCAGAAGAGGGAGACCACCACCTCACTATATCCTCCTTTCAGGTAGTTGTAGGGAGTGATAAGGTCCCCCCTGAGTGTTCTCCAGACTGAGCAACCCCACTTCCCTCAGCTGTTCCCCATCACACTTGTGCTCTAGACCCTTCACCAGCTCCATTGCCCTTCTCTGGACCCGATCCAGCACCTCAATGTCTCTGTTGTAGTGAGGGGCCCAGAACTGAACACAGGATTTGAGCTGCAGCCTCACCAGTGCCCAGTACAAGGGGATGATCACTGCCCTGGCTCTGCTGCCGCCCTACTGCTGATACAGGCCAGGATGCTGTTGGCCTTCTTGGCTGCCTGTGCACAAGTTGGCTCATGTTCAGCCACCATCAGTCAGCACCCCCAGGTCTTTTTCTGCTGTGCAGCAGAAATGAGGCAGTCTTGGTTTGGAAGGTACATATCCAGGAAGTTAATCTGGGGTCCTGCTTTGCGGGGATCATGCTGCTTCTCTACACACCAGGGCCAGAGGGAAGGTGAGGTGCCTCCAGGGAAATCATGCTTCTGCTTCAGCTCCTCCAGGCTCATGGGGCTGCACAGCCACTGCCTTTAACATCCTGGTTTTCTTATTAGAAATCTCTGATGTGGCAAGAAGAGGGAAAAAAGGACTCACTACTCTTCAACCCTTTAGGAAATGAGATGGAAGCAATGACAAAACAGAGAATAGGCAGCTGCAGAAAGAGCATGAAGATAGATAGCAACAGAGGAGAGCATGAAACTTTGATTTTAAAGAGCAGTGTAGGCAGAACAGCCTGGATGCAGCTGAAAAATTTGGATTATGACTCACATCTATAAGTCTTGGCTGGCAGCTCACAGAGGATGTGGTAAGCTCTGTGCTGCTGAAACATGCCACCTTTTGAGATGTTTGGATCCCTCACAGTCAGGACTGCCTGTGGTTCTTCTGTGTGATGCTCACTTCCAGGTACAATATTCAGCCTATGCCAATAAGCCTGCCAAAACCAAATGTATGTCTTATGCTGAGACAGAAGGAAGGGCAAAGATTTAGCACTTTGGAATAGACATCTCTGGAGCAGGTGATACATTTGACACAGGTCTGGTCTTGTAGAGAGGTATTTTTTCTTAATTGTATTTGTTTTCTTTGGAGTGTGAGTCCAATTCCTGTGTCCGTGCTGTTTTGCACAGTAGGAGGTTGAGAGGCTAAGTGTTGAGGAAAGATAAATTACCTTCAAGGAAAATGGAGAGGGGATAAGTCTCAGCACTTGTTTAGGTGAGTGATGATCTGGCTTGCTGAGATGTGGTTTGGAAAGAGTTGGCCAAAGTGATTGTGTGCTACTACAAAGCACCTCTAGGGTCACTGCCTTCATAGCAGCCTTCCAGTATCTGAAGGGGGGCTATAGGGATGCTGGGGATGGACTCTTCATTAGGGATTGCAGTGACAGGACAAGGGGTAGCGGATTCAAATTTAAACAGGAGAGGTTTAGATTGGATATAAGGAAGAAATTCTTTCCTGTGAGGGTGATGAGGAACTGGAATGGGTTGGCCAGGGAAGTTGTGAATGCTCCATCCCTGGCAGTGTTCAAGGCCAGGTTGGACAGAGCCTTGGGTGGCGTGGTTTAGTGTGAGGTGTCCCTGCCCATGGCAGGGGGTTCAAACTGCATGATCTTGAGGTCCTTTCCAACCCTAACTATTCTATGATTCTGTGATTCTGTGATTCACAGACAGGGCCCCCACACTTGTTGTAGAACAAAGGGGAGGAAACTCTGTCCTTTGTGAATAAAACCAGAAATTATGTGCTTGGGGTACAGTCCTAGAAAACAAGTAAAAATTCATCTTGAAATTCCCTTTTGGGATGGGAGGGAAGCTATATCCAGAATATCCAGGTTATTAATATCCAAGATATTTGTAGCAGTTACATCTAGAAAGGCCTTGCACTGTGGTTATTTTCATCCCTTCTGAAGTCAAAAACATGAATCAGCTCATGCACTTACTCCAAAGGTTCAGTGTTTTTGAAGAGACTTAACTTTCCCTCTGCCCTATCCTTACATATAGAAGAGGATGAACACTTGCCTGCAAATGTTCTGCCCTTAGATAATGTCCCAGTGTTCACATCCCAGCTTTGCTGCTGCCATGACCCCTATACACTGCTGAGTTTACACTGTCTGGGTATCAGTTACTATGTGGAATATCTGCCTTCTCCCGTCATGTTGCTATTCCCTGAATTTCAAGAACATTCAGTCCTGTTGTGTTTTGGGTGGGTTTGTTGTTTTTTTTTGCCTTCCATGACTGGAAAAAGCCACAGAAGCATGATCACAGGCTTGTTACTTTTGATCCAGCTCGGCTTAGGTGTCATCAGAAGGACTGATACAGTGGCTTGGAAGTATGGCCATCCATGGGTGGATAGGTGATGGCTCCTTCCAGGTAAGTAACAGGGTTTTCTGCATGTACCAAGAGTGGTACAAGGCCCTCATAGAAATGTCCCATATTCTGTTCATTTCTCTCCAGCCTGTGCAATAACCTCAGGGAAACTGTTTCTTTCTGACAGGTGAAGTGTTTTCCTTTGCCTGCCTTGCACTTGACTTGGCTTTAATGTTTCCGTGGTTTCAGCACTCGATGAAGCGCAAGCCATTGTCTTTCAGAGCCACTTTGCTGTTGGTTTCTTTCCATTCACTTTGCTTCTGTGATCCATCCCATCATATCATTTTTTCCTCCACTGCATTATTTAAGGCAGGAAATAACCTGTTTCTCCTGAGGCAAGGAACCAGGCAATGCTGGACCGCTTTGTACCCAAACATGCTCCACCACCATGAGCTTAGTAGGCAGCTGGGCTGCTTTGGTTCAACTTTCAAAAGCAGACTGAGGTGTAACCACTGAACATTTACCTGCCAGACAGAAAAACTGCTGTGTGCATGCTCAGGGCAGGATCGCTTGCAAGTTGCCCCTTTGTGCAATGGGAAACATCCCTCTGAGCTATTGTTTTTTTCTTGCTCTATCCCAACCAGACATGCTGCTCGGCCCAGCTGGCTGCATGACCCTAGGGGAGAATGATCCCAGGCACCCTCCTGCCCTCTGCCTGCTTTCAGAGCTGTCAGAGGAAGTTTTCCCAACTTTCCCTAAACCATGCTGCTGCAGCTCTGGCAACTGGCACAGAAGGAGAGCAGGGACTCCTGATCCCTGTGACAAAGGCTGAACACGTGCAAGGCACGTGTTTCCTCTCTGGCTGCAGTGGCCTGAAGCAGTGAAGGTGTCCCCTCTGCAGCTGGTGTTCCTTCCACCCATCTCCCCTCTGTCTCCTGGTGTGAGCCCCTGGAGCTGCATACCCTGCACCATCCCAGGGCTGCTCCCAGGAAGCTGTGCCGAAGCTTTAGTCTTCCTTTGTCCTCTCTGTTCATCTCTCTGTGCTCTCTAGTAGGATGTGGAGGTTGCTTTTGCAAAGGCATTTGCTGTCTTTCACTGTAGAACAAATCCAAGTATGTTTTTCCCTTATGCTTCTTCAGAAAAGCGTCCTGGCTCACAGCACAGGAGCAGTGCTCCAAGGCTGGGTTAGGATGATACCTAAAATCCACAACACCCTTCAAGGCTGTGGGTATATAAGATTACACAGGATCTTCCAGTGAAATGTGCAAGTGAAGTATAATATGGGGAAATAACATCAGCAGGTATGACAAGCAAAATTGATCCATTATTGCCAAGGAGGAGGAACACAGGACTTGACAGCCAGTGCCCAAGGGCTTTCCCTGCTGTTCAGCCTAGATCCAAAGCCCATGGTGACTCAGGCTGCAGCAGGCACACAGCCCCCCAGCCACCTGGGTTGCCTTGGGGCTCATCTTCAGACTAAGCCTGGCAGGCATTGAGCACTACCTCTCTGTTCCCAGAAGGAACCTTACAGAAATGCCTGATACAAACTGTTTTGTCATCCTTGACAAATCCTTCTGCTGTAAAGTCGCTTTCCTCGGCTGGGAGCTCCTCCAGGACTTTGGGTATTGATGGCCTCACTGATGCCTACTCCAACAGCATTTTGATTTCCCTCCCACACAGCTGCTAGTGGGAGGCACTGATTCATGCCGATGACCTGCCCCATCCTGGAGCTGAAAGGCAGCCAAGGAGGGAGCTGAGCTGCTGCGACAGGCAGGTGCTGGAGCAGATCCTCAGCAGCTCCCAGCTTGCAAATGGAGCTGGGGTCATTTACAGCAATGGACGATCTTTTCCCAGGAGTCTGATGTGTTTTGCTATGTGTGGGTATAGCATAGAATGGTTTGGGTTTGAAAGGACCTTAGGATATCCAACCCTGCTGCCTGGGTAGGGCCACCTCCCATTAGACCATGTCACCCAGGGCCTTGTCCAACCGTAAGGTTGCTAAAGTCAGTGTACAAGAGGCAATAGGGATCCTATATAAATGTGTCAATTTCATTATGGAGTGTAGGTGACTTTGTGTGGGGCATATGTTTTCCCACAACACAAAAGTTCATTTTAAAAATACCCTGTTCTGTAGGCTTTCCCTAATGACTATTTTTCCCCACACATCTACTAGCCAACAACATATGCCAGCATTTCTTCCTTAAAAGTATAAACTGGCACATAGCACACAGAGCATGAAATAATAAGATGTGATTAAGACAGTAGCTGGAGCTAACCAAAGCCAGAAAACTCATAGCTGAAAGGTCAGACCTTTATTTAAATTGCCTTTGCAATGACCTATTTATTTGCAGGTGCTGTGAATTAAGAGGGAAAGTCTTGTAATGAAAGGACATCTGGCATGGAAAATCTCACCTCAGTTGAAGCTGAACAAAGTTCCACTCACTCCAGAAGGTAGGTTTCTTGTACTGGGAAGTGTCATTCAATCTTAAGGCAGGTAACCCTATCCAGCATTAGCTGTAATGAGTGCATTTCTGAGTAAGATTCAGTACCTGGGCTAGGAATGCTGCTAGATGGGTGCTAAAATCAGCACCAGGGAAAAGGGATGATTCTGTGATTAAAGACACCAATGTGGGGATAGGGGAGATGAGTGCTGTGCCCTGCAACATGTTTTCAGTGTGACCTTCACAAATGGTTTGTTCTGAGTTTCCAGGAGGTTGTTCTGGGTATCTTGAGAGCTTTGAAGAAGGAGTGAAAGAACAGGATATACACCTCCTTTTTGTCTAACAGTGACTTCTCCAGAAGGCTACAGTTAGAGGTTGAAATAACATGGGTTTGTGTCTGTGGTCCAGGTCCCCTTGTTTAAGAAGTGACTGAGCATGTGCTCTGTGAGGTTGGCTTGTCTTCATGTCCTCGTCCCCTCATCCTTCCTGGGTCTTGGTGATCCCTGAAGAAGCATCACTGCTCTGAGCCTGGGCTGGGAGCCAAGAGTCAGGACACAGCCAGAGGCAGCTGTGGGATAACTGCCTATGTGTTCTCAAAGCACTTCTTTCCTCTATGGGATGGCTGGACCTATAGGGCAATTGCTTTCTTTTGTACTTTGGGGTGGCTTTTTTTGTCATCTGAATTCTCACTTCAGTAAGGAAAGGTCGGTCTTAGTTTTGAGACATATTTAGTGAGGGAAGCAGAAAGAGGTGCCCATGAGGTGAGTACCACGTGGAGTGATGAGAAGCATGTAGACAAGTGTTTTTATCCCTGTGACTGTTAATGCTGATCATGTGGTGTTCAAGAATAAACCTGTTGCATATAAATCAAAGAGAAAAAATCCACTGGGATGAGGAAAACCAGACTGTGGCTAAAGACAGTTTTGAAGGCTGGGGAAGTAGTTCCAGAGGCAGCAGTGAATCAGGCTCAAAACGCAGTGGTATTCTGGACAAAGTTCAGACTGATTCTGGCCCTTTCCTTCTGTTCCTGCTCCCATGGGGTGCCTCTGCGGTGCTAGTACTTGCTGAGAGTAGCAGGCATCAGCACCCATCCTTCCATGAAGAGAAGGAAATGAAGCCAGCTAAGCACAGATGCTTTTTGTTCAGTGTTTGAGAGCAGCAGGCACACTCAACAGCCCTGGTCCCTTGTCCTCAGAGCTGCTCAGTCTGGGTGTGATAATCACCCATATACGCTGCCCAGCCAGCACTGGGTGCTCCTAACCTTGAGCAGAGGTGTCCTCTTAGCTTTGTTCCCAGTGTAAGTTTGCCACACTTGACCCATTTGAGCTGAAATATCTCTGCTGAGGTGGCCACCCAATGTGGGTCTGCATGGAGCAGGAGCCATCTAGGAGCTGTCTCTTCCCAAAACCAGGGCTTGACACTTAGTTCGCCTCACATGATTGCTGGCAAAGCCAGTCACTGTGTCTTGCTCTTCCCCAGGTCCAGAGTTGCAGTCTCTTTCAGGGTCATTTTTCCTGCTGTTCCCCCCTGCATCACCTCTCTCCTCTCAGGGTTACAACTGTATGTTGGGCCTTTCATCAGGGCTTGCACCAGCACATATCATTTTCCTCCCAGTGTTTAGAGTGGTCTCTGCTCAGCTTTTCAAACATCAAATGGAGTGGCTGGATGGAGTCACCCCTAAGGGCCTCCTCTCTGAGTGTAGTTAGTACCAGCTGCCAGCAGAAAGGCAGAGGAAACCCTGGGGTGTTGCAAATCCAGAGAGCTTGTGCCAAAGAGAATGTCCTGCACATGCTTTTAAAAGAGACAGACCTGAGGACAAGGTAGTGTGGCATCAAAGGTGCTGAGGACACCAGGGAGAGCTGCCCCACTCCATTCCCATGGGAGCCTGGCTTCCAGCTGGTCAAGGCCTGGCGACGGAAGCAGTGGCAGGCTCCCACATCAGTACCACTGGATAACAAATCACAGCTCTTGGCATCTGCTGGTTTCCACCTTGTGAGGGCGTTTAATCTTGAAAGAGCTTTTTTCTATATTCCCTGGCAGGCTGCGTGCTGGCTCCACATCCCTGGCGAGCGGCCTGCAGCACATTGTGAGGCTTTTTGGCTGGAAGGCCACAGGGCAGACGTGTGTGATGGAGTTTTGGATGTCAGCAAAGATTCCCATTGCTCTCTGCCTGGTCCTGCCTGTAGGCTGCCAAGTGCCAGCTGCAGTGAACCTCTTGCAGGAGGTTCTTTTCTAGGAGCCCAGTTTTTCTAGGGAGCCCAGCAGGAACCAAATACCCAATCTCTGGTAGCCACAAAGCCATAAACTTCTCATTGAGACTAGCTAGATGGATGAGAGGGGGAGTAAGTGTCCGGCACTGTGGAAGTGAATTTCTGCCAGACCATGCTGCTCTCTCTGAGCAAGGAGAGATCTTTGGAGAAGGGAGAGGGTGCTGGCCCTGGTGTGGAGCCATAGGATCCCTGTGTATCATCTCTGCTTATAGCTTTGGTATGCCAGTGCTGCCTGGCTTGTTTGTACAGAGGTGGCAAAGCCAGAAGGTTTGTGACCTTGTTTGAAGAGAAGGACCTAAACTAATGTTACTGGCACATGGATAGAGACCTAAATGAATGCCTCCCTGAGGGATTAGCTTATGTCCATCCTGTTGGCCAGTCAGCACTTGCACAACGCCAGACTGCACCATGCCCAACCAAAATGGTTGGAACAAGAGGGAAGGAGGTGAGGACAGGACAGGGTGGAGCAGGTGGATGGGTGGACTGGGATACAGAAGCATACTGGGATGCCTAGGGAAAAAGGGAATGCAGTCAAAATCATTGAATTCATGTGTCATTAATTCTGCCTCTTGCAGAATAGCTCTTCCACTCTGAAAATACTCTCATTATCTTTAAGAGGGACTTTCTTGGTTATTGCAGGGTTGGAGGGAAGGCTTGGGTTGCATTTGAAAACCTTCATGGTCAGGGAGCCAGACTCTGGTGTCTCTTGCAAGGAGAAGCAGTTACTGCCACTTGGCTTGCAGAGCCACCGTCTGTTGGGCTTTTTCCCACTGATCATTCTCACTCCCAGCTGCTTATTCCTGCTGATATTTATCATGGTGGCTGCTTTTTCAGTCCCAGGACAGATGATTGCTCTACCGGCTGGTGTGCTGCAGTGGCAGGGAAGGTGGTTTATAGAACCACAGAATGGTTTGGGTTGGAAAGGACCTTAAAGCTCATCCAGTTCCAACCCCTGCACTGGGCATGGCCACCTTCCACTAGACCAGGTTGCTCCAAGCCCTGTCCAGCCTGGCCTTGAACACTGCCAGGGATGGAGCATGTTTTACAGAACATCAGATCAACACTGAAATGCGGGGTCTCTGCTTCCTCTGCCTTGCTGTTTGGGTGAGTTATTCAATGGCCCTGGACTTGTAATGGGGGAGATGAGACTGGAAAAAAATCAGGAGCAGAAGGATGGTGGTGTCCAGTGAACAGGGGTTCGTGCATGAAGAAGTCAACATTCCTGACAGGCCACAGCTTTCCCATTTGGCATTTTGTGGAAAAATTATATCTGTCATTTGCCTCTGGAAAATTGTTCCTACAGCACAAATGTAGGTACTTACTGTGTTACCCAGGAAGGAATGACTGAAAACTTAGGCATCTACAGCAAAGCCTAAAATGACAGGCAAGGCATGTGCTTTCTGGTCCTTGGTCTCCACTGGTATCATTTGAATGTAGTCTCTGAAGTCAGTGGAACTAGACAAATATACACTGATGGAGTAAGTAATATCTGCCAGATATTTCCACATCCCAAGGCTGCCTTTAAACTTAAGCCTCTTAAGCCTTTTTTATAAGCACACAGCATTTCACGCAGAGAGCCTAAAAGTTTGAAATCAGCGTATGCAAAGAAAAAAAGGGATTTTCTAGTGGGAAGAGATCTTAGCAAGAACTCCTCTTGCATTTTGGAGGTTTTACTCTCTCTTTCAGGAGGTCCTCTTGCTGCTGGGTTTCTGCTTTTAGTGTCAATGGCGATTGAAAAGAGGTGATTGAAAATTCCTTTGGCAATTGCTTTTGCTGTGCGAGAACCAGTGTCATGAAATAGATCTCTCAGCACTGTGCTTTCAGTCTGGAATGATGTGTAAGGGCATAATGGGATTTTTTTTTTCAAGTACATGTGTCAGTCAGCAATAAAAGCTTTCCTTTGAAATCATTATGGTCTGTTGCAAAAACCTATGTATTTTTATCTTACAGTATTGAAATCTGTCTCTGAAATTTCCATGACACTGTCAACCACAGACCAATATTGTTCTTACCAAACAGAACCCTCGCTGAGAGTCAAAAGTGCTATAAATATTTAGAGAAACGAATTACTAAGTAAGCCAGACTAGTGCCCTAGTCTGTAAATATTAAATGGAACATACACAGTTGACAAAATGCAGGCAGAAACACTGAATGGGGCTGTTTCATCACCTAAATGAAATTATTTGCAGTGCAAAGGCAACTGTAAAAGTCATTTTTGCTTAATGACGAGCAGCACTCAGAATACAAGGGCTTAAGTCAGCATTTTGCTTGCTGAAAGAAAATTTCCATCCTGTTTTACAGTCTACTGCACAAGCCCCGGGCTGCTTCACCAGGGAGGTTACCAGCATGGTTAATTGCATACTTAAAACGCTGGGGGGGGGCTTGAGCAGGGGTTGTTTTGTGGTTCTAGGGGTGAAGGGGTTTGGATGTGTAGCTCCACTATGGCCAGGGTGAAGTGTGAGATGCTCCATAGCTCTCAGGCTGCTCTCTGGGCATCAGCTGCCTGGGCGCTCCAGTAACACAGTGATGCTGAGCATCTGAAAGCAGGGCCAAGGAGACATGCTGGCAGCCTTTGGGGACTGCTCTTTGTCCAGGATGTGTCTCTGCTGAGGAGGGTGTTGGGGTGCTGTTACTTCTCCTTGAGCAAGGGGAGGTGTCTGCACAGGTGGCTCCTGTTGTCAGCAAGGCAATTTTCATTACAGCCAAAGCTAGGAGAGGATTTAGTCATGGCCAAATTCATAAAGCCATGAGTAATCATGTGAGGGCTTCCTGAGCTCCTGTGGATCCAAAGCTGCATTTTAGCTTGATGGCCAGTTCATCTGGAGTGGCAGTTTTTGACTGGGACTCCAGCACATCACTTGCTGACAGCAGATCAGGAATTTGTACCAAAGTGAGAAGTGGCAGCACAGAGAAGATGAAGAGACTTGAGACTGAAGATCCCAGCAACGCAGCAGTATTAGGCAAATTCCAACTTTCTCTTGTAGGAGGGCAGGAAACACACATACTGTTTTACATCAATGTCATCTTTCCCATGGGTACCATGCCAGTGTAATTTCAAGAGCTAAGTTGCATACACTGCCTGGAGCAAGCAAGGTCAGTGAGTTGCTATCAGGGGAAGGCTTAGGAAGTGGCACTGCTTTTTAGGGATAACCATGCTGACAGTGCCATTCCCAATGTCTGCTTTTTATTTATGTATTTATTTCTGTCTTGCAGCATAATGTAGTTTTCTCCCACCTAAGCTGGAGAATGCTAAGAGGAGTGATTGGGGAGGGATGGGAGATAGGTGTATGTGAGTGGTGTATATGAAGATGCTCATCTGGAAAACCTGGTATGTCAGGGAAATGGTTGTGTTTCGGATCTTCCCTCTCTCACCTTTGTTTTGGGTTTGGCTTAGGAGGTTTTTACAACTTCTGTAGCCTGTGAGTCTACCCAGAGGCCCTGAAGGTTTGTATCAGCTGGCATAGAGCTTTTACCAGGAGACCACAGCATAGTCTGTGCATGTATTTGTAATATTCCTTAACAATTATGACATGTCTTATAGGTGTATTCTAAGCCTTTTTTCAGTTTGGCCATGTAACATTTAACCTTATTCCTGTCAGATAGGTACATCAGTGAAGAGCTGGAAGAGAGTTACAAGTGAGCAAAATCTTCTTTTTTAAAGATCTAGAAAGACAACTAAAGAAGAGCCAGCCTGAACTTCGAAGGCTCTCTTGGTTCTGAAGCAGGAATATCCTGCAGGTTCTTTAGATTTTCTTTGAAGAAAGCTTTTGAGACTAAAGATTAGCAGTTTCTAGCAGTTATTTCTGCACTGCCTAAGAGCAGTGTGTCATGAACAAAGCCCCACTGTGTGAGGTACTATGCAAGTATAGTAAGGAAAACAAGATAGTTGCCCACATTGCAGAAATTACAGATCTGTCCCACACAGCGTCTCTTCACAGCTCCTCTCTCAACTGGAGTTCAGTTTGCTAGGCAGTTCATTGATGCTATGTGCTAAGGCCACAGGCAGTGACTTTCAGGGGGAAAATGACCCAAAATACTTCAGTGGAGATGAAAGATGTGGATTTTAGATTGAAATTGGAAGCTGATTATTGTGTAAATACAGAATTAGGTGGGTTTATATCTCGATGTATTCAGGTGATTTGTATCTTGTGGACTCAGTTCTGCTGTGAGGGTGCATTTCTATCACTGCTGAGTTTTGGATAACAGGCTAAACTGAAAGGTGCAGGCTGACCACCCATTACAAGTGACAAACCGTACCAGCCTGATGTGCCCAAGCACAGGCTGCTGCAAGGTGTGCTTAGAAGCATTATGGCTTACTTAATGGCAGTATCATTTCATCTCCCATGGATTCAGCTCAAGCAGACATGGTTCCTGATACCTCTGTCCCTGTCATTTGTCAGATCCTCCTGTAGCTTGACAAGCAAGCTCCATTCATTAGCATCACTGCGGGTGCCTGGTACAGGATAAATAATCTCAGTAAGAAGGAGGAGGTCTGAGTGTGGTCGTGGCTGCTGCATCTCACAGAGGCTTTGGCTGGAGCAATGCAAGGATTTTGGGGTGCATATGGGCATAGGTACCTCCTCTGCTTTTCCAGGCCCCCTTTCTGGACACAGTGCAGATGAGATCCAGCTGAGCACTGGCGTGTTCATTCTCTGGTGGATGTGTCTGATGGATTTTAATTCCTCATATGAGCAAAGAGATGAGCCAGGCACCTCATCCTGTCTCACTGGAGAGCTACTAAGATGATAATTGAATTCCTGGGGTTTGGTTCAACCATGTGCTGCTCCAGTAGCAGTTGGCACTAGTGAGCTATGGGTGAGTATATATAGAAAGTGATGTATAACAACAGCAAAACCTAAGTATCAGTGCAACTCCATTATCTGTTATGTTGCAACCAGCACTGCATGTGCATAAAACCTCTGAAACGATTTTTGCTGCCATTAGTGAAGCTGAATAGATGGTGTCCCCTGAGGTGCTGCCCTTTCAGATTTGATTGGTGTTTTCTCCAGATCTGTCCCCTTAGCACCTTCTGAATGAGATGAATTTGTTCCTGAAATGGGCTGCAGGCTTTTCAATCCATGAAAACTAATTGGCATCCAAGAATGAAGATAATCCAACTAGCATATCTAATTAGAGGAAAGCAATCCTCATATTCCCTGAGCAGCCTCAATTTAGAAGGAGCTCAGACACAGGAACTCGCTTGTCATCCTTTGAAGTTCTAGCTTCTAGCATGAGCCAAACATGTTTGGGTTTTTTAAAGCATTTATATTTGAGAGAATCCAGCAGGATAAATGCTATTTATTCACAGCAGGATAGACTGTCACAATATTATGAGGCCTGTATATCACTCCAATCAAAGTTCTGACACATCTGAGAAGGGAGGTTGGGGTGTGCCACTCACAACCCATGGAGTGAAATGTGCCACCGCCTGCTGTAATCTTGACTTAATGCAGTCACATCTCTTTCTTATTCCGAGGGAAAGCTCATGCCAGCTGATACCTGGCTGTAAAAGTCCATGTGAAGCAACACTGTTTTGAAAACACATGCTGACTTAATTAACTGTGGGCAAGGTGCTTGGATTTCCTCTGTCTTCTCTGTCTGGTTTGCCAGCACTGGAAAGAAAAGTCTGTGAGATCATGTTTAGAAATCCTACCCTTGGGTGCTGAAGATGGAATTAGATGTATTCCATCCAGTTCTGTCCCAGCTCCTGTCACAGACCTCCTGCAGAGCCTGCAAATCTTTGTAACCTCGATTCTGATCAAATCAGAAGGCGTTAACGTGTGCTCCCGTTTAGACCCTGATGAAAATGATGGCAAAACATGCCCTGGCAGTGCTCTCATATCTTCTCCTATCAATGGCAGATACAGGGCTTCTTGATTCTTTGGGATCAGCCCACACAGTGCTGAGGTTAGGGAGCAATTCACAGAAATCCTACAAGTCAGGTATAAATAAACCAACTGGCACTGAGAAAACAGCCCTGAATCACAAAATGGGTTGGAAGGGACCTTAAAGCTCCTCTAATTACAACCCCCTGCCACAGGCAGGGACACCTTCCACTAGACTGGGTTGCTCCAAGCCCCGTCCAACCTGGCTTTGAACACTGCCAGGGATGGGGAAGCCACAGCTTCTCTTGCAGTGCTGCGTGAGGCAGGGATGTGTCAGGACCGCTTAGTCTGAGCTATCTGTTCTGCAGCAAGAAGGCGTCTGTAGTGGTGATTGTGTTGATTATCCACAGGATTTATGTGGTACAGGTACTTAGTATGAATACCTCATAGAAACTAAAATAACTGGCCATTTTTACTCAGCATCTTTGTATCACTTATCCCTTCTGGCTGTCATGCCCAAGTTAAGTACAGCCAAGCAAATGCTGGAGGAGAGCAGTTACACAAGGATAACCAGAGAGGGCTATTTATATGCCTGAGAAAGCAGAGAATGCTTAAAAGGCAAATATTGCATCTAAAATTCTTTCTCGTGAGCAACTGAGGAGGTTGAGGGCAGGCTGAATCCTCGGACAGACAGGAGAGAGGACACGGGGGCCTTGGGGACATTGAAATCCTTCATAGTCTTGGATCAGGCTCTCAACTTCCCACAGTCTGGTGACGTCCAAAGAAGCTTCTGCCTGTGGAGATGGGGCTTGTATAGGCAAGAGCAGCATGCAGGAAGGGGAGGTTGAGAAAGGAGTGAAGGCATTGCAGTATGGATTTGCTTTTCATGGTGGCCAGGTAACAAGGGGCTCTGTTTGCAGAAATGAATCTGAATGCAAGGTGGACAAAGTACTTTTGTCTCCTAGAGGTAAAACAAGCTTCAAATGGAGTTGAAGTTCCTGGCTTCCATCATGAACAGATGGAGCTACATGTGAGTTTTATTGGAGCCTTGTGTCCTTGTGTCCTGTTTTATCTGTTTAAAGGCTGTCTGCGTATAGCAGCCTGGTATTGTTAATACACAATAGCCAGTGCACAGAATGATAATAGAGATAACTGCCGTTTTGATGTATAGATCCATTGTCCTCCGTGAACACTGGCAATTAGAGGGCCACCTGCTTAGTGCTGAGAACAAACAAAAAATAACAGCTGAAAAATACATGTAATTTGGAGATGACCCTCTAAGAGTTAATGAAAGGAAAAGCAAAACAAGTCCTAGACTTACAGTGTCTTTGCCTGGCTTTGAAGGGAGCCGGTGGGAGCGTTCAGGCTTGCTCTGTGGAGAGCTCATCATAGTCTGTCATTTGTGCTTTCCAGTCCATCACAGACTAATTGGGACAGTGGGGCTGTCTTAAGAAAATCCTGCAGACCTCCATCTCTGTAGGTTTGCTGTGGCTCCCCAGAGCATCATCACAGTAACTACAATGTTTGCCTGTGGAGATGGATGCTGAGAGCGGTGATTTCCCCAGTAAAGCTCTGGAGGAACCCTGTGTGTCATTCACACACCAGATGACATAACTACCGGGATCACTTTCCAGTCGTTCTCTGGTTCGGGGTTTGCTGTGTGAAGGGCGGGGGGGACACAAAATGATTTAAATGGAAGGGACAAAAACCTTGCAGGAAAATAAGAGACTGCTGCAGCATCTGAAAAGGCTTTGATTGGAAACGGACCTGGAAAGACAGCAGTGATTTCTTGTGAGAGCTCTTCTAGAGGGCTGGATTACCGCACCTCCTCCCTATAGGCAGAGGCTCAGCATCCTCTGACAGCGGGAAGGACCTGAGGACGATCCCGCATCCTCTGAGCTGGGGAAAGGGGCAGGAAATCCCGCTCTTTTCCTTTTCTTAGGGGATGGCTATGGGGCTGTACAGGGCTATTAGGAATATGGGCAGGGGCAGGAAGAAGATACCTGGTAGTTAGTTGCAAAGGAAGGGAACACGAACTCAGCTTCCCCAGCCTGCGAGAAACTCGACTCGAGGCCGGGTTGGAAGGGATGAAGAAGGGATGGAGATGGGACGGAGGAGGGATGGGGAGGGGGCGGCCCGCGGTAAGGGGGGGGTGTCGGTATCGGCACCGCCCCCGGGGGCTCGCAGTGACGCAGGCTCCCAGCGGCGCCCCCCGCCCGTCTCCTCCGCCCCCTCTGCCCCCTTTAAATAGCGCCGAGCGGAGCCGAACCGAGCGGAGCGGAGCCGAACGGAGCGGAGCGGAGCAGAGCATGGGGCCGCTGGCGCTGCTCGGCCTCCTGAGCGCCGCCGCCCTGGCAGGTGAGCGGGAGCCGAGGGGCGGGCGGCGGCTGAGCCCCCGCCGCGGCCGCTCCGTGGCCGTGGGGCGGTTGGGGGGGGGACGCGCGGGTTTTGCCTCTGGAGAGCGCGGGAGCCGAGGGGTGACGCCAGCGCTGGGTCATGACGTCATGCCCGGCCCGCCCTACGTCACCCCGGGGTCGCCCCTTGGTAGGAGGCAGGGTTGAGGTAGGGCCGGGGGGCGGCGGGGCTGCCCGGAGCCGTGTCGGGGCTGGTCCCGCACCCGGTGCTGCTGTGCGCTGCTCCCCCGTTATCCCTGGAAGCTCTCAAGGGCCGTGTAGATGAAGCCCTCAGTGACAGGGGTCGGTGGTGGTCTTGGCAGTGCTGGGGTAACGGCTGGACTCTGTGATTCTATGGACTGTTACAGCCCCCTCCCCACCCTCTGTACGGTTCCTTTCCACAAATTCTGTTCAAGTGGTGCTACTAGGTACTTGCCACCTTGTCCTTAATACTGAGGGATGACTGAAAGTATCAGCTCTGCCTCTTTAACTAACATGACACTATGTTACTATCATGACACTATGTTCTTGGTGTTCGGCACTAAACGTTAAATCTGCTCTGTGAAATGAAGATTAAACACAATAGAATGAGGTGGTGGCTCAGCTTTATAGCTTTTTATATGTGCTACATCATTTCTTGAATGAATCAGTGTTGTTCTGGGCTGAGTAATTCAGCTTTAGGTCTATTAGAGGTATTCACGTCAAAATGCTTCTGGGACTTGTACTTTGTCATGAAGTTGGCACCCTTCAGGTACCTTTCCTGTAATCAGAAGGGAGGGTGGAAAGTGGGTGAGAGACCCCAGCTCCTAGAAGCTCACAGACCTATTTCAAAGAGCCCATAGGGATTCTTTAACAAGTTTGTTTTTACTGTTTGTGCCATAAAAATAGGTCGAGTACCTCTTTACGTCCTTGCTTTAAAATGGCAGGCAGGATCAGTCAGCTAAGGGACCTTCTTTGGGGCTGGGAATGGGTGAACCATTAACTTCAAGAACTTTCTAGTGCTCCTTCTGCAAATCAATATGCCAAAGTTCCTGTGATCTTTCCTAGGAAAGGTTCTTGCTGACATTTTGATGAGCAATGGCACTGCACTGAGTCATCAGCATTAAAGGAACAAAGCCATGCGGGGATTTCATCAGGCACCCACCAAAAGATGTGTCCCACACTTGGAGACACGAGCAAAAGCCACGTGAATTTGTCCTGCGTTTCTCATCCTTTTCTTGTGATCTTCAGCAGCTCTCGGCACCTCTGCAAAATCAGAGAACCTGATCGTAACTGCCTGGGCAGGTTTGGCTCGGGAGGCAGAAGCAGACCCAGAGCTTGGCTTCACTGTGTGGGCCTGTGTGCAGGCAGAGGGAGGTTTCCCATCTCGGTGCTTGCTCTGCTGCTGTACGTCTGCTGGGTGCGAGGGTGCCTGGTGCTATCAGCGGTGCCAGGGCGATGGCTTCACCCCTCTTGACCACACGTGGAGAGGAGAGGAAGGCAGAGGTGCTGGGCAGCCATCTCCAGCTGGCGCATGGCCCTAAGGGAGCTCTTGCCAGCTGGCATGGGCTAGCGCTGCCAGCACTAGTGTAAAGTGGGGCACGCTCGCTCCCCATGGGCTTCCTATCTTGGCTCTGGCAGAGGAGCTGCCTCAATGTATTATTTCAGGCTCTGGGATGGATTGGATACTCATTTTGTTCCTCCAGCAGGTTAATATGACATATGTTCAGTTCCATTTGCTTCTTCTGACGTTATGATTGCTGTGCTGTCATAGCTTTGCCTGTGCTTCCTCTTTGTGCATGCCAGCTTTATTCATTAACCAAGCACTTGCTTGGTCATTAATCTATCTGTAGATCTCCTTAGAAAGGTGGGAGCTTTGGAGTGGCAGGGCAAAGGCAGCGAGTGCAGCCTGGCTTTACATTCCTGCACCACTGACGTAGCCCTCAAGTTGGCATCTCTAACAGCAAAAGACATTTAGAAGTTTGTCTGTTCTGTGCTTTAGCACATCAAGTGGGTATAACTTGCAGTGGATGCGCCGTGGCAGCATCACAACTAACAGGACAAAATCAGACGTTTGCTTTTCTACATGTCATGATCTCTCATGGGCTGGAGGACCAGAGGAGCCTCATCAAGAAGCAATGAAGTGGGTCATCCCCGCTCTTTACATGCAGGTGGTGACTGTGAGCAGCTGGTGCCGTAAGAGCAGTGTCTCCAACCACTTTGGGATTGGGAGAATGTTCCTTTAGTGGTTAACACTATTTTTTAGTAGAAGGAACTTTGCTGCCAGCCTCCTCCCCCTGTGTGTACGTACATCCTTATCCTGAGATGGAGGATGCAGGCAGGTTGGGCTGCAGCAGCGTCAAGCACTGTGCAGCGTGGTAGTTATTTGCATACCAGGTTAGTAAATAAAGTAACCAAAAGCCTGGCTCAGTCAGCCCTGAACGCAAGAGGTGGGGAGAGGGTTGGCTGTGATAGCACCATCTCCCCACACACCATCTGGCATTCAGGGGAAACGATGGGGTAGGGATGCAGTGCTATTTTAGGGGAATCCCTTCTGTGCTAGCCTTGTGTGGGTTCCCTTCTCTGAGTGCAGTTGTATACGCAGTGAAGAGATGGGGGCTGGAGAAGCACCTTCCTACGTATGTGCTTGGGGAGCAAAAATAGAGGGCAGCGGAAATACCAAGAGAGTTATTATTGTGTTGTGTTCGGTTATTACACACAGAGTCAGTGCTCAGGGGGGCGTCTGCTTCCCCTGCAGGCACAGAAGAGAATAAAAGGATTTGCTGCTGTCAGCACTACGAGGCTACAGGCTCCTGCCTGCTTTGCAGGAAGCTTCCTTGGGCAGTATTGGTTTTCCTGGCCACTGTATTGTAGACTGACCCCCTTCATCTCCATAACCTGCTCTGTGCTCACCAGATACAGAAGAACTCTGTCCCCAACCCAGCAGCATTGCAGAGAGGGCAATAGATGAATTTAAGACTTTCCTGGCATGTGTCAGAACTCCAGAGCTGCACCCCAACTGTACCTTTGTGTACTGTGATTATATACCATGCAGTTAGTCCATGAAGCCACAATACAATGAGCCCTCTCTGCATACTGGTGTGTGGCTGGCAGACTCGCTTCACTTCCCTTCTGCAAACCTCAAGGTGGATGCGACTTGACATGGTCCTTGAATAATGCAGCCAAGCTCATTAGGCAGCTGGAAACAGTGCAGCCCTGATGGCAAAACATGGAGGCTGCATTTCCGACAGCTTCCTTCCGTAAGTGAGTATGTTGGACTGAGTAGAAGTGGTGCAAGGAGGTGCTAATACCCCACGTGTCCTCAGGACAGAGATTGAGGCAGGTTGTGCTGTGTCCTTCTGGAGCAGTGTATTCCACTGGGGTTTGAGTTTTCTTACTTCTTGGGGTGATAATGGCCCACTCGGTGAATGGAGTTTTCCTTGTTCCTTCTGGCTCTGTCCTTCCCTTGAGATGCCACTTCCCATCCAAGTGAGACAGGATTTCTCCAGTAGGATTAGGACAGCAATCACTTTAAAGTCTTGAAGAATGGTATCCTAATGGGGAAGTGATGACAGAACACCCAGAGCCCCTTGCAGAAGCCAAAAGGTGCAAACTGGCCTTGCTTGTTCCTGGTTTTTCACCACCAGACAGGTGCAGCTACGTGAAGATCTAACTTGCAATAAAGCTTTTGTCTTGGAATTTGAGCACTGCTTTCTGTTCCTTGGTGTATGTTCGTTCTGTGGATAATTTGACTGAGGACTCCTGTCAGTGATGCTTGTTGCAGGATTAATGAGTCTGTAATAATCTGTTTTTCTTCTAGGTGTCAGGGCAGTTCCAGTGGAAAAAGACCACGTTGAGGAAATGGTGAGTAGCTGGGTGTGAAAGCGAATTTCAGATTGAAACCAGCCACATGCTCCCCGTGTTTTGTCTTTCAACCCTCAGGGTAATGCTTTTTTTCCCTAAGGGTAAGCTCTTCCGAGATCACTGGTGATGTGGAGCTCAGAGTCCCTTTAGCTGTCAGAAGATGCCTGCATGCTCTTCAGCGCATTGGATGAAAATGGAAGCTGGCTTCTTGTGTCAGTGTGGTGTTACACAGTGTACAGCTGCCCCCAGAATGAGCTGACATTATTTGATAGTACATGTTACTGAACTGTAAAAAGTGAGATGGCAACTGTGAAGAAAGATGAAATATCTACAGTTGCCCACTCTGTAATGGACTTTCTAATGCAGTCCTGCCTTCTCCTGCTTTGGAAAGAGATCCTTAACCTGCTTGATTAAATAGATGCCATTAGCTGCTCTCAGGTCCTGTAGCCTGAGGTCAGACCCTCTCTACTGGTTGCCAATGTAAAGCTTTAGGTTAGTAAACACCTGGTAATAACTGAAAACAATTAAAGCACAAACATCTGTATGAATGTTTTATTGTGTCCTCCCATCCAGGCACCCAGATTGTCAGCCTGAGGCTCTTGTACTGCTGATGATCTGAGCACTTGCTCACAATCAACAGCTCCAACACTTGAAAAATGATATGTGAATTCATACAGGAGTTTACACTCTGGTAGAATTCATACCCTGGTAGCACTTAGGACTAGAGGAGGTTGTGTGGCTTCCCTAAATCAACTGAGTTCCTGTGTTTCCAGAAGCCTACCCGGTTGAATGCTAAGCACTGAAGAGGCAGGGCAGGAAAAATGGAACATGCCACAGTGACTATAAAGGTGGTTTTGATTTATTGGCAATCCAAGCAGTACTCCTGGTAACACCTTTGCAGCATCGTCATTTGGATGGATCCTGCAGGATGATCCTCATCTTTTGAACATGGGTAGTGTTGGTTATTTTGCTTGTAGGGTGCTGTTACCTCATGTTGTTTGACTCCCCTTTGTACTGAACTAGGGTATTTAGTATTTTAAAGAAGCCTGTTGCAAGGAAAAGGGGAGGAAAAAAGAGCTAATGACTACACTCCTGTTACTGGTATGGGAGTGAGGAGCAAAGCACTTGTTGCCCAAATGCAAGTTGTGCTAGAGCTGGGGATTACTCAAAACTCATAAATGTAAGCCTGCACTCCAACCCTGAGGCAGCTTTCCTCACTAGCTGGGTCAGAAGCAGGATTTCCATCTCTGCTGTGAGAATTTTGTCTCCTATTTTGTCTCCCCCAGATAACACGGTGCATAGTGGAGGTTCTGTCTAACGCTCTCTCCAAGCCAAATGCCCCACCAATTAATCCCGAGTGCAAAGAGATCCTGAGGAAAGGTAAGTACAACATCACCTGAGCTTCTGGAAGGGATTTGGTGGATGGATTCTGTGTTGCAGCTGCTGAACTGTTATTTCAGCCCATGTGAAGCTGTCAGAATTCTCATTTCCTTCTGTTTAGTTTGTCTTGCTCACAGAGCAAGCAGCCTGACCTGGTACCTGTCAGGGATTCCAGGATAACACACACGTGGCTCTCTACTTAAGCCACTTGGGGAGTCTGGGACAAGTTCTTTAGGTAGGCTGAGAGGTTTGGGCCACATGCTGAATGCTTCCCAGAGTGTGAACTGCTTCAAATAACCACCATTTAAATCAGCACGGCTCCTGTGCCTGGTGGCAACTGAATCGATGCCCAGCTTGGGAGAGGGGAGTCTTTTGCTCAGCCTGGAAACTATTTGTGGTACTGATTCCAGAGGTCTGGAGATGTGTGCTGAAAGCTCCCTGTGGATCCCTGTGGAAGGGCTCGTTTCAGATGAGCTCATTCCTGCAGCACCGTGCTTAGCTGCCTGTGTTCCGTGTAAGCCTGTTTGCATGCTTGATCTCTGTGTGTAGTGGAGCATGGTTGAGTTCGACACTGTGCCAAACTGCACAACACACACGTCTTTCTCCTCTGTCCAGTTATATTTGTGTGATTACAGAACAAAAAAGGCTCTTGACACCAGGAAGCAATTATGAAACCCATCTGACTCCCCTTTGTTCATGGAGGGGATAATGCATGGCCCTAACAAAGTCATCAGAAGACTTTGGGAATGCTTGCATTTGTCCTCAGCTCCAATTTTCTAGGAGATGCTGAATGCCATCAGGCACTGAGCTTTGTTTATGACAGTGCTGATTGCAGGGGATAAAAGAGTACATTTGCCATGTTCTGGTAAATAAAAGCACACTTACCACAAAGAGCAGGGTAAGGACCGTATTTTTGCCATTAGACAACTAATCCACTGCACAGGATACCAGGTGATGGGAAGCGTTTCGGAAATAAGGAGTTATTTTTAAACCTGTGCAGCTATTGTCTGAAAACCTCTAGGAATCATGAGCTATTTCTGGTGTTATCAGGACACCAGTGAAGCAACAACATCATCATAGAAATAGACCGTTACCATTGTGGTCAATGGCAGACTTTCATTTAGAATGGAAATAGTGGAAGGAGCAGCATTTGATTAAATAAAACTATTACGAAGTACCTATTTTTACTCAGTCAATTTAGAACTCTTAGAATGTGCTAAAAGCCCCAGGTATTTTTGAGTAGCTTGAAAGAGATGGTTGTCTTTTTGTGAATAAGAGGATGTGACGGGTAAGACTTGGCATTCGGAGAACTGGACTAGCTCCAGATCCCATTGATTTTTTTAATGGGAATGAGAGTGAATTTAATTCAATGCTCAAAATGTGATCACAAACAGAGAAAAAAGCCAGAAAGGAAGAATTTTTCTGGAAGTTTCAGTGGAACTTCCATAAAGCCGTGGTTAAATGGGAAGGGGTTAATGGCTGTCCAGGCAAACGTACAAAATGCTAGAAACTGGCTAAGTCGAAAAGCAGAATTGAAACACTGATTCTGGCCAAACCTTCTTGTTACTTTGGGAAGACAGTTGTCTATTCAAACTGAAAACATCAGGAGAGTTGGATTACTTACTGCATTGCACTGCTTTTGTTGTTATAGGTGGTAGAAGTGACAAAGAGAGAAGTGAAAACAAACAACTTGAAGTGAGGTATTTGAAAGACCCAGCAGAGACTGAAAAGCTTCAAACTGGGAGTGTGGAGAAAGAACAGAGTCAGATAGAAGAGGAGTCTAAAATGTACATGAAAGGAAGCAATGAGGAGAAACTGGATCATGAGGAAGGTAAAAGCCAGGAAGAGGAGGATGGACATTATGCACCTATGCATACAGAAGAAAAGAAACACTATCAGGGAATCAGAAAAGAGCAGGAGAAGAGCTACCTCAGTGAAGAAGACAGCAAAGAGAGCAAGAGCCGTGATGAAGAGGCAGAGCACGCTGTTCTCAACAGGAAGCCCCACTCAGGAGGCACAAGCACAGAGGAGCTGCCTAATGGGAATGATCAGCACCCCATGGGCCACTGGCACTCGGAGGAGGGAATGAAGAGCCCTTACAAAAGAATTCGTGAAGGTGAAGAGGGAGAAGCAGAGGAAGAAAAGAGTGAAAAATACTACCATGAGTCTATGGTACGTGGTTTCTCCCATCAGCAAGAGCATGAGGAATCTGATGAAAGTGAGGAAACAGAGGAGGAAAAGCAACCCTCCAAACCCAAACGTTATGAAGGGAAGCTCAGAATGGGAGACACCTCTGAAGAAAAGAGGGGCCGTGGTGGTGGGAAAGAGGAACATGAGGAATCAAACATAGAGGCAGTGCTTCTCTGGGACAAAAGGAACCACCATCAAAAACACCATGAAGAGTCTGAGCAGCAGCGTGAGGAGAAGAGTGGTTATCAGGGGGGGCATGGGCCTGAAGAGGTGGAGGAGAAGAGCCATGCAGAGCAGGGAGCTGACGAATACAGAGAAAGGTGGCAGCAGAGCGAAGAGAGCAGTGAAGAAGAGAGCAAGAAGCATCACCACAGTGAAGAAAGTAATGAGAAAGGGCACGAGGAGAGGAGACACCGTGATGAATCACATGAGACGAGGAGGCACCGTGCTGAGGAAAGGATGTATCTTGGAGATGAAAGCAAGGAAGAGCTGAACAGGTACCCCAGCGGTGGCAGCAAGGAGAGGCAGCATCGTGCTGGAGGGAGATACAGCTTGTGGGACAATGAAGATGAAGGGGCACAGAAAGTGTACGCTCGAGAGCGCAAAGGGCAGGCCCGAAAACACTACAGCATTGAGGACAGTGTAGAGCAGCAGCGCTACCCTGGCAACAGTGAGGAGGAGGAGGAGGAAGTAGAAAAGAAGCATCACAGCAGTGATGAAGAAAATGAAGAGGAGAACATGGAGGAGGGAAGATACACAGAGATGGAAGAGTACAGGAGCCGGCTTCCTGCAGAGAGTAAGAGAACCACAGCACCCTACAGCTCTTTCTACCCACTGCTGTGGTGGAAGAGCCAGCGTTTTGAGAAGAGGGATAGTGCAGGAGAGCAGCTTCTGGAGGGCGAAGAGGAAGGCAGGCCCACCCTGGATGAGAAGAGTCTTTTCCCTGAATATAATGACTATGACTGGTGGGAGAAAAAGCAAATCCTGAGTGCTCTGAACCACGGGCGCAGCGAGAAGAGGAATTTTGGCAAGATGAGCAGGTACGACATGAAAAGGCAGTACAAGAAGATGGATTCACTTGCACAACTCCTGAGTTACCGGAAGAAATCAGCTGAATTCCCAGAGTTGTACAGTTCTGGGGAAGACATGAAAAAACGTCACATCAGGAATGACAGGAGAGGCCTGAGCCAGAGGCCTCTGACAGAAGAGGAGGTACGTGTGCCGCTGTTTCCCTAAATCCATGCCCAGGGCAGCTGGTTAACTGCTCATTGAAACACAAACATGATTTAGGTCACAGTGAGAGGTCTTAAGTGATACAAAACTCCGCTTTCTTTGAACAAATTCAGCAGAACTGCCCTAGGGTGGCACAGTTCATCAGGACACATCAGATATGTTAGCTTATAGCTGCTGCAAGACAAGAGAAAGGAGATTTTCTTCCTCTTTGGGCCCTCTAGAATCTTGCAGACAATAAAACAGGAAGGAGCAGAGAGGTGATTAACAAGCACCACTTGGTCTGTTCAGCTGTTTAAATTGAGTGAAAACTGAGTTAGACATGGAATGAAATGCAGCTGTCCACTGACTTCTGCCGTAACAGCGGAGTAGAGCCTGGCTTGCACTTGTAAGCCCACTTCATGCATGTAGTTCCCATGGATGTGAGTCCTTTTCTTGTTGAACTCCCTGTTATGCTCTGGAACTTCCTGTTATGTCCAGGGAAACTGACTCTACACCCATCAGCTAGATGCTCCTCATGTATGTCTGTATCTATTGCACAGAGCTGGGCTGGGAGCAGTGGAGGTTTAATCATTTATATGGAGGTTAAATAGTGTTAGCAAGTCATGGTAATAAACAAGAACTGGCTGCATATGTTCCCCCCAGCATCTGTTAAGGTAGAGGTGTTGGCCTTGTTGCACACTGTGCTCACTGTATGCCATCAACCTGAACCACTGTGATCACAAGGTTGTAGCCTCTTAAGGGATCTTCACCTGGGCAGCAGGAGGCTGCATACCTCAGGGAGCAGCAGCTGTGAGATAGCAAGAGGTCACTGCTAGATAATCATAGAATCACAGAAAGGTTTGAGTTGCAAGAGACCTTAAAGCTCATCCAGCTCCAACCCCTGCCACAGGCAGGGACACCTTCCACTAGACCAGGTTGCTCCAAGCCCTGTCCAGCCTGGCCTTGAACACTGCCAGGGATGGGGCAGCCACAGCTTCTCTGGGCACCCTGTGCCAGGGCCTCAGCAGCCTCCTAATTTCTAATCTAAATCTCCCCTCTTTGAGTTTAAATCCATTCCCCCTTGTCCTGTCCCTACAGGTCCTTGTCAAAAGTCCCTTTCCATGTTGCTTGTAGGCCCACTGGAAGCTGCTCTAAGGCCTCCCCAGAGTTGTCTCCAGGCTGACCCAGTACAGGTTGGGGGTTGACCTGCTGGAAAGTAGTGAAGGGGAAAGGGACCTGGGGGTCCT